>MJUU01041911.1:89249-141098 GCA_002080025.1 Modiolus philippinarum | reverse complement strand
TTCGGTATTTAGTTATTTCCATCACTTAAATCGAATCTTAGGTTCCCCATTTTCTAACTAAATATGAACCTTTTCATTTCCAAATATAGTCATGAGGGTCCATTTTGAACTGAGGATATCCGAAAAAATATTAATGACGAAATTGTACCAGCAAAAACAATGACTTCAGAAGGGATAAGAACTATAAATCAGAAACCTTTTAATGACTTTGTACCGTATATTTCCAAGCACAATCGTAGACAGTTAAAAAAATGATCATCATATATATAGTACCAAGTAAAAAAAAATCTTGAATCAGAGTTCCCCGTGAGAGAGATGTATGCTCTATATACATTACAATTATGGTGTACTTGTTTTTGAGAGAATTTCTCATATGAATGCACTGTCATTTTTTCAAATTTTGGCTTTTTAATTTTTTTTGTAATTCAAAATTGTTTTTCTGACCACCTGTTTATTGTACCCATGTCTCATGATTTTATTATGCCACGTCTTCTTACAATTGGCTCGATGAGTGCCCTGTGGTTGTTTAAATGTTGTGATCGTCCTCTACTAGTCTTTTTGTCGGGAAATTGATGACAGCGATTGTAAGAACACTTTGCCAGTTAAGTTTATGTTTGTTGACGATCCTGCATCCATAGATCAAAGGAGAAAAAGACATGGATGTATCGTTACTCAGCAATTAGCAATGAATACCGCTCAAACCGGTGCTAGGGGCCGTCTTGGACTTGCTATGAGGTATGAGTAATGCTCATTGTTGAAGGCCTCATGGTGACTTCAAGATGAAGAACAACAATAAAAGCGTTGTTCCATTGCTGTGTTTTACCATGTATTTGTAGAGATTTTGTCTCATTTGCATTTACTCCATATTCCTTAATTTCCTCATTTTTTTCCACAAGGGACTGGTATCTGGTAAAGAACTTGTTTTAATGATCGTATAAGACGGAATTTTGTAAAGTTATGTGTAATGAGAAAGTCTATATAATTTTTGCTAGCTCTCGCGTAAGGAATCAACTATGAAACATACTCTCCGTAAGCAGGAAAAGCTGGAATATTATTGTCCATGATAGTTGATAATTTTGAAATCAAAATCGTCTATTTGTCGTAGAATGAAATGAAAACTTAAATTTCCATAGCTCCATTGAACAAAAGCAAAGCAGCGTTTGCAATAAAGATAATATGGCTGGATGAAATAAACAGAAATAAATAAGTCCAAATGCTGGAATTATTTGTTTACATCATATTTGTCACATTTAGAGACCACGTTTTAAGCAATAAATGAGAAGCATGGATACTATATTATACGCCACATTTATTCTTTCATTTGTATTTTATACAAGAAATAGTTCAGAAACAATTACTAGCCAAGGCTTCTTATTTCGGTTTTCGTTATAAAGATGATGACTTTCATTGACCAGTCCTAAATTTAAGGATTAAAAAATCTTACTTTAGTGAAACATAGAATAATAAGAATAACAGGAAAAACCTAATTAAAAGTATGACAGAACGAGAAAATCTCAGACACCAAAGAATAAGATCTAGTCTCGGAGGAAGCTTGCTTAGTCCTAGATGATTGCAATCTTACCCGAGAGTGTCTGAGATTACCTTGTCTCACATTCCCTCTGGGGTTCGTTTGATTTCCTACTTATTCTCTCCAAAATATACGTTACTCTTCACAGACATATTATCCACATTCGTCTGCTTACACAATTAGTAACGTCCCGTTTTGAAATGTCATAAAATTTGGAATGTATTTATTATACAGTTATTATTGCAGTTGGAGTTAACATATGTGTTATGATCTCATGTTCATTTACTCCATATCCTTTCGTAAAATATGCCAAAAAGTATAATATTCTTAAAGACTTTTTTGCATTTTCCTGTAGAGTCTTACCTCGATTTCAAAAGACGTAGACAAGAGCACGAAATCTCAAACCAGTAACAATGGGAACTGCTCTATCTCAGAATTGAAATAAATTGATACATTTAAAAGGGCGTCAGCTGGTTGAAAAACATTCTAAAAATCATAACCTCGGATCCCCCTGAATCATTTTGTGGACCGCAATGTGATCACCATCTTGTGGACCGCTATAGTGATCATATCACCATCTTGTGGACCGCTATGGGAAATCTGTTTCCCAGATGACAACAGATCTTTCCCTTTACAGCTTAATTGTTGTTTCCTCTACCGGATCTGACTTTACTACCGGATTTGACATGTTCAACACGGCTGGTCTCTTATAAGAAGCAGGAGATGCTAACTCTACCGGTGCACCTGATCTAACCCATGGTTTTTTTATTGGATCCGTGTTGTTCATCTTTGTGTGTGCGTGTCTTCATTTTTCTTTTCTGTGCCGTACCCATGTTGTGTCTCTGTTTCTTTCTCTTTTTTTTTGTTTCTGGTGTTGCCATTGTCCTTGGATTGTACGTTTTGGATTGACGGTTCGGTTCTAACTTACTTAAACATATTATCATATATGAGTGTATCACCTAGGGTATCTGTGTGGATGTATTAAATTTGACATGTCATTTACTTTAATATCAAAATTATGATAAATATTTGAAGAATGATTATTACCCTTACTTTTTCCTTTAAAACAAATTATTGTATTAACATTATTAATTTGTGTCTTTTTATTATTTATTTAAAGTAGGTCCTTGCCAATAAGTCATTATTAAAGTTACTTCGACACAAAAAGTACCAAGGATGATAATGATTATATATTGGAAGATAGCAGTGCTCTCTTGAACAGCATCACTTACTCACAAAGAGCCAGAAAATCTCATCAACTTATTCCAATTATCTATATCACGACAAACATCACCTAGTCAACACTGTCAGTCTTTTTTGTCTTATATCAATCTCCTAAATAGCTATTTATAGTATCTGAACATACTTAGGAGTCATATCAACATCATAATGAACAGTGTAAATACATCACGAACTGAACCTGGAATATTTTTAAGTCAGTTGTAATAACATGACATGAGGAATGTTTAATTCTAACTAGAATAAACATTGATAGAATAAGGAGTACATGTCAGGTTTTCTACACTGAGAATGTCACAAACTTGATTTAAGAGAAACACTCCACACTTTGAATAATGTCAATGACAGACTAGCTGCAAATTACACAAATGTATTAAGGAAGACACCACACTCCGATTCATCATAGTTTTCTCTCAAAAGAAAAAAAATATTAGACATATATGGATAAAAAATAATGAAAAGAGAAATAACCCTGGCAACAATTGAAGAAGAAAAAATATAAGAACGGAACCTTGGGAAAAGGGATGTAAATGCGAAATAACTGAAATATTCATATGAAAGGGGAGATCTGTATGAGTGCTGTATGAAGGAGAAATAATTAAATATTGAAATGCCACTGACAAAAGGGAGATAACATTGACCGGCAATGAATTTCCTATAAAGATAGAGATCATCCCCGAAGATCAATGTTTTTTAATTTTTGATTTTGGAATTCCCACTTTCCTCCTTTTTTCTTTGGTATTCGATTTGTTCCAAGTTCTAAAGAAACAACCTACCTTTAGTTGAGTATTGAACATTTGTTCACATTATTTAATATTGTCTATTTATGTCATAAGAGCTGAGTAACAAAACAAATAATGAAAACTTAAACACAAAACAACAAGAAGTCTTGTTAACCATGCATGTTTTCATCATACCAATCTTCAAACCTAAATTAATTGTAACTTTATCCTAAGATTCGAATCCTCTTCATTGACTTATTAATAAAACACTTTCAACTTAACATGTAAAACCATTTACATTTTTTATAAGTTCTTTTCTACACAGCTACAAATTTATCACCATCTCATGCATATGCTCTATTATGTCTTCGTTTCTGGTTAAGAATTCTCCATATGCAAAATTCAAATACATCGACAAATATTTATCCTTATTTTTTTCTTCGTTGGTGATAAATCACTTATATCTAAAACATTTGAATATTTGAGAAAAGAATTACAAGAAACTTATCTAAAACTATCTAGAAAAATTAATTTGTTCTGCTACTTTGATCAGGAAGGGCTAAATAAAATGAAGTTACATATTCTTTTACAAATCCCACAATGAAAGGGAAAGCTTTGGGGCGCCATAAAAATGGCTTAACCTACTATGTCTTTTGAGATGCCTGTACCTATTTATTACTATTGCAGTTGACAACTTTGAACCTACTCTGTCTTTTTGTCCTTTGGATTTCTGACCTTAACAATTTTCTTCGATAATTTTGTTATAACCCATTCTAAAAAAAACTTTTATGTGAATAATATGGCTTAAACTGCGACAAGTTTAATTTTTTTTCCTTATATTCAATTTCTTGTTTTTTAAATAAGGCATAGTCATAAGAAGCATTATTCCGAAATACACTAGAAGTGGAATAAAACATGTATAGCACATAAGAGAGAAAGTTAAAATGAGATAACTTTCTCTTTAACTAAGAGAATTTTTACAGTAATCTTGAGAACAAATAGAATAATTGTTGAGTACGTCGGTAAATGAATAATGAAGCAAAAGGGAAGACAGGGAAAATCTGCAATCAAAAAATCAAAACAAGGGAACTAAGATGCAACACAAATGGAGACCACATTACAAAAATAAACAGTTAACCAAAATGAACAAAGAAGAAACCAAACTATAGCACTCAGTAGTGTACAAACAAAAAATTATCAACAGGTATTTCGGCAGAATTTACCACATGCTGCCAGTAAAAAGTTATAATAAATAATCAAAATTATCGGTATATCAGTATTTTTATTGGCTTTGGCGCTTTTTTCAAAACTACTATTTGCTACTTAAACAGGCATTTTTTTTTATTTCTACCCTTTATTTAATGAGGGAAAGATAACAGGAAACACTTACAATGACCGCATATTACAATCACATGTCACAATTAACCATGGAACTGTCCAAGAAAAAACAATAAAATGACAAAAGACAAACATAGATAACGATAGGATGGCCGGACTTGATACGGGCACTAGCAATAGCCAACGGTAGGGTTAAACCGGTTTATGGGTACCCAAACATCCCCTCTCTCTATCCCGTTTTCCTTTAGTATAATAGTACATACAAATAAAATCCAATACAGGTAGACCACTAACTCTAAGACTCTAAGATATTTGCATGTATCTGAATTTTGGCTCTTGACATTCGTTAGACCTCGAAGGGAGTCTATTAATAGTAAAACACGTTTATTATTTGACGTTGATTTAGAGGCTTTGTTAAGTTGGTAAATATGAGTATCATTAAACTGTAAATTATCAGTTCTTTCACAAAAACTGTAAAAAGTATAGCGTAAATAGTATATGCGTGGTATTCAATTATTATTTGACGTGGACCAAGTGAACCAGGCGAAAATGACGTCACCGGAGTTAATGAAACCTGAAGCATAACATCGACGGAAGTAACGACTCCCTAAAGTGACCTCCACAGGAAGCATGACGTCATAAACAGTGATGTCGATTGGGAGTTTTACTTCAATGGAAGTGTTGATATCAAAAACGAAACAACGAAAGCGTTTAGGTTTGATATTCGAAATGGTACCAATGGAAGCGTTACCCACCCGATTGAAATTGTAACAACTTTGAACGGACCAATCGGAGCGTTGCCCGTCCGATTTCAAATCGTAACAATTTTGGACGGACCAATGGGATCGTTTCCCTCCGGTTCTAAATAGTCTGCCATGAGATCCATCGTTGAAAAGCAGACTAACTCGACACAGGTTAATTTGAAATTGGAAAGTGTTATTTCAGCAACGTTTTTCAAAGTGAAAACACGTGTATTTTCAGCTAGTGCACGTAGTGTATAACTCGGATTTTTCATCAAGAATCACTTGAGGCTAAAAATTTCCTTTCTTTACTCTAGTCTACAGTAAGTAGATGTACTCGAGATGAAACACTTTAATAAAATTAAGTCAGTTTTTTTATGTTGTAGGACGTGTCTCTGCGTAAAACCTCATGAGTTATCCAAAATTATTACCGACAAATATGTCTGGGTTGACATATATTCTCATCTAAGTACCGTGAGAAACAGAAATCTTGCGATATAATACAAAAAGACAGGGAATCCTGTAACCTTAAACTTTTTCCGTTCCAAATAAAGAGGTCAACCGGATGTCATTTACCTTCTAAATGAATTGGATAAGGGAACTCAGTATCGAAATAAAAGACGCATACTCCCTTACATCGACACAAAAGAAAGTAGAACAGTGTGAATTCGACAATGTCTTGGACAATTACGTAGAACAATTTCATGCATTAAACATTCAGACCGAGGCCATGCCGTATCGCATCGGCCGTGGATTAACAAGTCGAGATTGAAATATATATTTAGAATGCATTCATGACTGCACTGTCTTTCGACATTCGTATTAACATAGTGGTTAAAAATATGTAATTTGTATGTTTTCAAATGTAACAAGAACATATTTTATCTAAAAATTACGTCCTGTTGGTGATCGAGATTCCCGTAGACGACCTATTGGAAGACAACAGGTCTTCTGCATCTGACAAAAGGTCTTCGTATCTCAACAGCTGACAATAAAAGACACAAGGGCACTGTGGGAACTTTTGCCCGAAAGGGGTTAGAGAGGAATAGAAGCTCTGTATGAAGCGTTATTGACCCGCGGTAAAAACGATCAAATAACAGACTCAGACAAGGAAGACATGGAAGTTAGTTTTCCCAAACATTCCCGCTTGCTTCAATATAGGTGATGGCGCGTAATTAATAGTAGAACCAGGAGGTATCCTTTTAAAGAAAGATACAATGAACGTATATTTCCGAATGAAGAGATCGAATACATGATGGACAAACTACATGTCACTCAACAGATACGCCTCGCTCCACAGACATTAAGGAGGCAACCTGCTCGTGAGTGCCGAGAGCCCAAAAGGGATGATACATTTCCTGAATGATTATTGCGTTTTTTCAATGGCCAATAAAAAAACCAAACACTTCAAGGGGTAGCGTTGAGTATTGACCAATATGAAAAACTTAAAGACGTGAATTACGTCAGATCAAAGCTTGATCAAAACCGTAAGCAGGTTTTATCGTGTGAATGTTTTGTTGTGAATGTAACCCGAGCAGACTATGTTGATGTATAGTTTTTGTATTTTAATGACAGGTATGGCTGAAGAATTTGTGTTTAAAAGAACAAATTTAATGCATATGTCTGAATTTGTATCGTTTGCAAAGTTAAATCGAGGAAGTGACCACTAAATAACTAAATATTGTTATTGGTTTGAAAGCGATCATCCCGTTCAAACGCACCACAGTTATTTAAAGGTATCACCCATGGAACATTTTCATTTTTTGGTGTAGAAGCGTTCGAAAAAGTGATGGAAAATATACCATTCTGGTTTGGATGAACAGTGTGTGCGGTGCAAGTATACGCGACGATGTGAGATATTGATTTTTATATCTGTTGTTAAACAAAGAAATTGTTCCCGAGAAGACCAAAATTTCCCCTGTGATTGGAACCATGATAAAAGCTGAATATTGAATATACTATGTGATGCGTGAATACAATTGCTATATCTTTTATGTATTTAAAAAAAAAAAAGTAACATTTTCAATCTTTATTAATGAAATGATCACCATTACCACTAGAAACATCCATCATTTTTCACCACAACCTCCGCCATCAGAAACAAGGCACCACAACCAGAAACATGACACCACCACAACCACTAGTAACAAAACGCCACCACAACCACCACAAGATAGAATTCACTACAACTATCACTTAGGCCCACTTAATTCCCGAAATGAGCACGCGAGCATCAACAATGTGCAAGTGAGCAAAGAAATGAGCAGCAAGGGCAGCGAAATAAGCAGATGAGCATACTCGTAAACAGCGAAATGAGCAGGTGAGCATACTCGTAAAGAGTGAACTTACCATTTTTCACAACGGTCTTGCTGCAGCAGTAGCAATTTCCGAGATAAGCGCGTGAGCAGCGAAATGAGCATGACATTTCCAATCTTCTCTGACCGTATGTAAGGCCTTGTTCGTTAAAATGTCGCCATTCGACTTCGAAGCCTTAGAGAAGAAGATAATGTATCACTACGATATCAATGAATACATCATCACTTCAACCTTGTTAGCCAAAAGAATGATAAATAACAAAATACCGAAGTTACTGTTATTTTGACAACCCATGTCTCATCAGTGCAGATCAAACCAAAACATTTGGAAGTCCATTAACCAAAAAATGTGTAAAAGCTGATGGAGAACAAATAACTAAAATGATCTAAATGGAAAAGCCAAAATTCAGCTAAGGAGAGAGCTATGTATGAGGGAGATTCTCCTAAGTTTTAAACAAATATTTTGTAAAATTTAGATATTGCAAGTTTCGTATGTCGTATAAGATTTTACAGTCTATGAAAACTGCAAGTTCCGCTTCCGGTTTTTATCATATACTTTCAAATTTTATACGGGGGTTATGAGATTAAAAAAGTCTATGAGATTTTAAAGTATGCGACGTACGACAGAAATATTTAAGAATATGCTTTTAATATGGAATTTAACGTTAATATAGGATTTTAGGAATCAAGTGTTTATTCAACTGTTAACATAAAAACATGACAGACCAATAATTATAAGCAGAGGCATATAGAGCTGACGAGACGTGAAGTTGACGGGTTAGTTGGGATCAATTAAGTTTTGCAGTAAATTGATTTTTAACATTGAGACACAACTTTTATTTAAAACAGGAGCAAAATGTATGCACTTTTAAACAACCAGTAGGCAGAAACACATGAACAGGGCGGCATTTATGCATTTTTACTTGTGTGTGTGTGGAGGGGGGGTGGGGGTGGGGAGGGGAGGTTCACGGGCTTCCCTTTGTAGAAAAAAATTCAGTAAAGCTCAATTGTTTGTAGTTTCTATGTGGGGATAAAATTATGATAATTTTTATAATCAAACAACGGCAGTAGAACACCGAAGGAACAAAGGGGTGAAATTCACAAAAATCGAAGTCCAAAGACAGGGCAAAAACGAGATCACAGAAAACAATGACGTTAGACAAATTAATTCAAATCAATATTAAATGAATTTAACATTTTTATATGTTTCTATTTCTTTGGAAACTTTTACAAAATAATAAAATGTATGTACTCAAATTCAAAATTTATTGTCAAAAAAGATAAGCTCATTTCCCCTCTGAATAAAGTACATAAAGGGGTATGACAGGGGATAGCTTAAGCCCTATATTATTTAATTTATATACAAATGATTTGCCGGATATTTTTGATGAGTTACATTCCCACCCTGTCACACTAGACTCAACAAAACTAAATTGTCTCCTTGATGCAGATGATTTAATATTAGTGTCAGAAAGTGAAAAAGGTCTGCAATCCCGTCTCAATTCACTCTCAACATACTGCATTAGATGGAAGTTGAAAATAAATATCTCTAGGACTAAAATTATGATATTTAGTAGAGGAAAGAGAAAATCGTCTCGAAATAAATTCTATGTAAATGAACAGCAAATAGAAATTGTTGAAACATATAAATATTTAGGTGTGATCCTACATTATGATGGCAATTTAAAACATGCTGCAAATCACATGTATTCAAAAGGCTTAAAAGCAGTTTTTAGCCTTAAACATAAAATCCTTGATCTTGATCTTGCCAATAATAAACTGGTAATTAAACTATTCAATACACTTATAAATCCAATTGTTACATATGGATCTGAAATGTGGATTAGTGACTTTACTCAAAAAGAATTCAAAAGCGAGAACCTACCACTCGAAAAAACTCATAACAGATTCTGTAAATATCTTCTTGGAGTAAATAAAAAAGCATCTAATTTTGCAAAGATGCGAGTTGGGCAGATCGCCCTTGCTGAGCTATGTAAGCATGCTATCTAATAAATATTAAATTAGATTAGAACAACTTCCATCTAGCAGGCTAGTTAGAGAAGCCTTTGAAATAGGTAAGGGTCTCAGTGCTGAAGGAAATTAATCTTGGTACTCTTTTATTTTAAATTCTGATTAAATATAAATTAAAGCACACTTTCAGGAAAAAATGTTACTAAAAAATCAATGATTATTTCCAGAGTCAATTGAAGAACATCTACAGGATTACCGAACAAGAGACGATGATTCAAAACTATATACTTTTTCAAATTGTTGTGAAAATTTTAAAACCCAAAATTATCTCAATCTTAATCTATAAAAGTCAATCACCAGTAATCTTAGTAAACTACGAATAAGTGCTCAGTCACTTCTGATAGAAAAGGGCAGATATCAAAGACCTAAAATTTTAAGAAATCAGAGACTATGTTATGTGTGCAAAACGATAGAAGATGAAAAACATTTCCATCTGTTCTAGATCTGCTCAAAACATGATAATTTAAGAAAAAAGTTATTTTCTGATCATAATTTGGACCAAGATTATAATAACCCCTCCAGCAGTGAGACCTCCCAACATATATTCAATAAGTTAATGAATCCATCAAATATGTACGAAACAAAAGATATTTGCACTTTTATTCAGTCCGCTTTTTCATCATATTAATTATAATGTGTGTATCTGTTCAACCATGTTTAGATATTTTATCACTTGCACTCTTTTATACTTTTTTTAGTTCTGTTTTTTTTTTATTTAATATCTTTACATTGTTTGAGGAAGACATCGATATGTTTGTATACCATAGATTTTCCAATAAATAGTCTTAGAAATCCTTAACATATATATGGTTGTTACTGTTTTGAGGAATAGCTAAGGACATTATCACTAACAAACCAACAGAGAACCTAAATGGTCAGAATAACTCTGTAAGCATAAGGTCAAAATGATATTTTATGACCCGACTTGACCACAGATAACCATAAATGTCATATATTATTACTGGCAACTATTTCCACAGTCATGAAATCTGCAAGTATAAGGTCAAAATGACATCATATGACCCTACCTGACCAGAGATACCCATACTTAATCATAATTATTAATAGCAACTATAGATAGAACAGTGTTGATCTAAACCTTTTAAAGCTAAAGTTTTACGGTTAAGATCACGTCTTGTGGACCGATATTGGAATGGATGACAACAGATCTTTCCCTTGAAAAGCTAAAGATTGTTCTTTCCTCTACCGGATTTAACTTTACTACCGTATTTTACATGGTCAGCACAGCGGGTGTGTTATTAAAAGCAGAAGATGCCGACTCGACCCGTACGCGTGCACCTGATCTCACCCATGAATTTAATTTTGGGCCGTGTTGTTCATCTGTTTGTAACATTGTGCATTTTGTTTTGAGAAAATGCATTCTATTCTCAATCGAAGAATTTCCGACTCATTGTTGAAGGCCTTATGGTGACTTCAAGATGAAGAACAACAATAAAACCGTTGTTCCTTTGCTTGTTTTTGCCATGTATTTGTATACTTTGTCTCATGTGCATTTACTCCATATCCTTTTATTCATCATTTTACATCACTTCGCAGTGACTGAAATTTTAGGAATTCTTAAAAAGGGAACTCGGGGCACAATTTTAGACGAATTAAAAGCATCTTCAGCAGTAACTCTTCATGCTATCCGTAGCATCATCTTACGTCCGACTTTTCCAAAATAGGACAGTCACTGCAGTCTTGCGTCATTCTGCTCACAAAAAGTTAAGTGAAATATCGGAAATACTCCGTTGGAGAATAGAATGCACATTCTCAAAGCAAAATGCACTCTGTTTATCGTCAACAAATAAAATTACTAGATTTCAAACGTCTATAACTTCTTTGTTTCTCAACGAACCCTCTTTAAAATAGGCTCATTCGAAAGCGCATTTAATTTTATTTTATTTTGTACGCAAATGTTGCGCTTTATACCCTCGGGTCTGAGCGCTGCGCGTTCATACCAACGGGTCCGTAAAGATCAAAATCAGTACCTTTTTGTGATAAAATGTTTCTTTTTATATCAATTTAAACGGAAAGACGTTACCGGTGACCAACAAAATAAATTAACTAATTCATCAAAAAAACCCAAAAGCAAAAAAAACCTTTACAATTAAATCAAAGGAAAACAATTGAATCATACCCTCCCACTTTTCTATTATCCAACAATATTTTTAAAGATATTTGTTTTAAAAACCTCCACACACTGTGTAAAGGTCAAAGGTATGCAATCTGTCACTTTAAATTGCACAAACCCAACCGCAAAATTCATTTTTGAATCAATTTTATTAGAACCTTAAAAAGTGACGTCACCAAATAATATTGCTTAACTTCAAAGGCCTATAACTTCTTTGTTTCTCAACGAATCCTCTTTAAAATAGGCTCATTCGAAAGCGCATTCAAATTTGCTTCATTTTGTGTGGAAATGTTGCGATTTATGCCCTTGGGTCTGAGCGTTGACGACTCCGCATCCATGACAAAAATGGATGTAGCGTTGTTCAACATTTAGCAAGTGGATTCCGTTGAAACCAGTGCGAGGGGCTTTATTGAACTTACCATTAGGTAGGAGTGTTTACTCTATTGAAGGCCCCATGGGGACTTCAAGATGAAGAAAAATAATTAAAGCGTTGTTCCATTTGCTTAATGTAACCATAAATTTATAGGGATTTTGTTCCATTTTACTTTCTCCTTTTCCCTTCATTTGTTCAGTTATTCTCCATCTTGATATCACCAGGTGGTCTTCAGTCGAATCTTTTTTGGATGTAGGAGCAAGTGCGAATTTTCATTTGATTGTCTGCAGCTGCAACAGTGACCTTTGGACATATTTTATGGTAATTCAAGATGGCATCTTGCACCGGTTTTAGTGGAGCCATTGCTAGATGTTGAACAAAGCTACATCCATGTATCTTCCCCTTTGTTCATGGAAGCGGGCGCGTCAACAAGCACTAAAATAACTCTGATCTGAACAATTGATGTCATCAGTTGCCTGATATAAACACTACAACTAACAAAAGACAATCACTATAAAACAACCACAGGCCACACATCGAGTCACTGTATGTATTTTAAGAATTCCCCTCTAGTCTTTTGTACCTTTTTCTTTATCTTGATTAACAAGCTTATATAAGAAATGCAATGTATACATTGTCGATATTGTTGTATTTATCGTAAATACTCTGCGTTCTTTCATTTGTTCTCTTATTTGACGAAAAAACAAACGACATAATGTGTAGATTTTCCTAATTCTTGATTAATTTAATTGTCGTTGTCTTTGGGTTCGGAAAACTGTTTGGATACATGTGAAGTTCATTATTGTTGTTAATTAGCTTTTACAACTCAAATTGTTGGATCTTCCACGTTGTTCATTTTTTGGAAACTTCAATACAAAAATTACCAAAGTTGCATAAAAACGGTAAATTTTGTTATGCTGTGCACATGTTTCAAGGAGTTAACTCTCAGCAGAAGCAGTAACCATAATCCAAAAGAATTTTAAAAAGAAGTAAATTACCAAAACTATCGAAATAGGAGGCCAAATCTAGTAGCAAGGACATCTACCGGGTGCCATACACAATAGCTTCAGTATTTTTAAGTGGTTAGAATTTTGATAAAAACATTAAATTTCTATAAAACACAAGGCAAAATTATCATGTCAGACAATTCTGACTATTGGACTGGTGAATACCCTCGAGGACTCTGGTCCACCAGCAGTGGCATCGGCCCAATGGCTCAAAATACAAAAAAAATACCAATGTTGCATAAAAACAGTAAATATCGTTATGCTGTTCACGTGTTTCAAGGAGTAACCTTTCATCAGCAGCATTACAATCAAATAACATGGAAAGTCATACTCCAAAAGTTGTTTAAAAAGAAGTACTAAAAACTAAAACTATGGAAATAGGTGGCCAAATCTAGTTCCAAGGACATCTACCGAGTGCCATACACGGAATGAAGCTTCAGTATTTTAAGTGGTTAGAATTTTGTCAAAAACACTAAATTTCTACAAAACGCAAGGTAACATTTTTATGTCAGACAAGCCTGACTATTGGGCTGGTGAATACCCTCGGGAACCTCTGGTCCACCAGCAGTGACATCGGCTTAATGGTAAAATATAAAAAAATATATAAATATCAAAATTGCATAAAAACAGTGAATTTCGTTATGCTGTACACAAAACTACACAATATACAAAATCAATAAAGGACACATAAATAACATATATCCGTAATTTTCCATATATACAGAATCCCTTAAGAATGACTAAACTAGTTCAAAATGTCAAAATTAACATTATAACGTAGTTCTTATACTGAATAATGAAATACCGAAGTTGATGTAAATTTTAGATTCTGCATATGATCATGTCAATTTGTGTCTCTCCAATGCAGATCAAATCAAAACGATTTGAAGACCATAAATTGAGATATTCATTTGGCGCTAGAGAAGGGACAACCCAGGTTCAGTTTTATTTTGTCACTCTAGTCCCCTTTTGTGTTGTTTGATTAAGTCATGCGTATCGGAGTTTGTACTGTATCCCAATATTATCAGTTTTAATTTGTCACTCTTTCTCCAGTACCTCAATCTTATCCAGACATTGTTTCTACTATTTTATGACATATAACCTTATCCAAACCTATACGTTGGTATTTTTATCAATTTTTCTGCCTGTTTAACGTTTGACCTTTTTTTTATTCTGATCTCAATTATCTCATTGTTTTTGTATACCCTGGATTCCATGTTTTGTTTTTTGATTTGTTTTGTCCAAACGTCGTTTCTTTTTTTGCTATTCATTTTTATTGTCTTACACCGTTAGCTCTGTATCATTTTTTATTTTTTTAGCACGCGAGCAGAAGAAATGAATAAATCAGCAGAAGAATGAGCAGCACGAGCAATGATATGAACAAGTGAGCAGCAAAATGAGCCTTTAACAGCGAATTAGTCGCTTTTCCGACCACATTAAGATTTCTCCACCATCATTAACCACCATTAACCACCATTTAATTCGCATGTTGAGCATTTTAGCAGCCGAAATGAGCACGTGAGCAGAAAAATGAGCAGGTGATCAGCGAAATAAGCTGGTGAGCATGCTCGTAAAAATGAAGTTTCCACTTTTTTCCGCCGCACAGGTGCTCATATCGACAATGTTGCTGCCGCTGCAGGAGCAGCTGTTCGATGGTACAAGTAGTAATTTCGCTGAAAGAGAGTATGCTCACCAGCTCATTTACGGTAGTATCGGGTCGTCATTCCCAATAACGTCATACTTCCGTCATGTGACGTCATTTCCGCTTGGTTCATTTCAAAATAATAATTGAAAACCACACATATACTACTTATGCTATACATGTACAGTTTTTGTTAAAAATTTAAAAATTATAAGAAATTGTACATTAAACCAGTTTTATAGTATGCCCTTCCTCGCTTTTCATTGCGGGATATATATAACTTCATTTTATAAAGCTTTCCCTCAAATTTTCTTTCTTATCAGAAGAAAGCAGACTTAAACATTTTTTTCTACATAGTTTAAGATAAGTTTATAGTAGTTCTTTTTTCTCAAATTGTAAACCAATTTATTAGACAAAAGCAATTTATCACCAATAAAGAAAAGGGAAAAAGGATAAAATATTTGTCAATGTATTTGAATTTTTCAAATGGGAATTCTCGACCAGAAAGGAAAATCATATATAAAACACACACAAAAAAATGCATATTACATAAACACATACAGCACATATATATATTGTCAAAATGACACAGATGTCTGTGCAATTTTAAGTATTTGTTTCCAAGGATTCCAAGTAGGGGTTAGGGTTACAAACCAACTTTTTATTGGTTTGTTTCGTACATTTCAAATCATTCTCACAAAATTATATTAAATTTTTCACATTAACCCACCATTACAACAATGACATCTGATCGCACAAATTTTTGATGCACTCTTTAACCCAGCATTTAAGGCCCTAAAAGGGTATCTGAGACCTAAAACCGGTCGACAATTTTATCGTCGATATCCACCTACTTTGTAATTTTGCCTCTTAAACTTTCTCTCTTGACAATTCTTTTCGGTATTTTTTAATTACCCCATACAGATTAACAAGATGTCAGAAAGATTATAGAAACTAGAACTCTGATATATCCCGTAGAGATTCAATGTTACTATCTATGTTCAGGTATGTCTTTCTTTGTGAAGTTTCCTAGTGGGTCGTAGCTATTTATTGTAATTTTCAACCATTGCAGGTAAATACTCGTTCTGAAGTGAAAAGAGAGTCTAGGTAAGATTTTTTTTTATATCAGGTACGGTATAAAAAAATTAAGACAAATGCTATGTTACCCGTAACTTGAAGTCTTCACTCTGGAAATTTTACGGTCGATTTCACCATCTTGTGGACCGCTATGGGATATCTAATTCACAAATGACAACAGATCTTTTCCTCTGAAAACTTAATTTTTGTTTCCTCTACCGGATTTGACATGTTCAACATGGTGGGTGTCTTATAAGAAGAAGGAGATGCTTACTCTACAAGTGGACATGATATCATCCATGGCTTTTTATTGGGTCTTTGTTCTTAATCTATGTATGTGTGTGCGTCTTCATTTTTGTTCTGTGTCGTACTCATGTTAATTCTTTGTTTCTTTGTTTTTCCTATTTTGCCATTGTCCTTGAATTATACGTTTTGGAGTGACGGTTTTGTTCTAACTAATTGCAGTATATAGCATGAAAACTAATAGAACTTAAAACAAAAGATAATAGTAAAAACCTACAATGGCAGAAAACTACAATCACACGCAACATAGAAAAACAGTACATGTAATGAAGACAAGAGACAAACATAAATAAGAAAAGGAACTTTATAGGAAATTGAAATTCTAAAAGTTTTGAGGCATATTTTCTGTTCGACATTATTAGAATTGGTTTAACGAGTTAAATTCGAAAAATTAACATTCATCGAAAGAAATTATAGCTGTCAATGTATTACAGTTACTATAGTTATCAGAAGGAAACACTTAAGTTGTAAAACACGTCACCCTTGGACACTTTCTCTCCCATTTCCGAGTTCCTATCGTTGTTTACGTTTGTCTTTGTTTTTTTATTGTGTTTTTTTGTGCTGTTCTTTGGTTAATTGTGGCACGTGACTATGTTTTTCGGCCATTGTAGGTGTTTCCTATTATCTTTTTATTCTATTTTCAGCTAAATCACAGATATATACATACACTGCTGTGTTTTATCATGTATTTGTAGAGATTTTGTCTCAATTGCATTTACTCCATACCCCTTCATTGTTAATATCCTATTTTCCTTGTCATGAAACAGTCATGGTTAAGGGAAAGGGGTTTTTTGAGGTTCCAGTAAAGGTAAAAATGTAAAATAAATAAATAAATAAAAAAGAATAAAAAAAAAAAAAATAATAATAAAAATGTGTTACTCTTGTGATGTCTTTTATTCTCCTCCTCTCCCTTAAAAGAGAAACTACACTCAAAAATAAATACTTGATATGTTGTTCTTTATGCATTAAATATTCACAATGAGCCGATATTAATATTGTATTTGTACAGATAAAGTAGTACAAGCGGATTCAACTTTGAATTTTCTTCATTGTGGAGGCAGCCATTTTGAATAGGTCGACGAATAATCAGTAATAACTAATAACCGCAATATATTGTCAAATAAATAAAATGCAATGGCCAGTAAGACAGCATTTCGAGTACACAGTATTTCCAATGGCATGATTTCTATTTAAACCAAGTAGTGATTTTTCGATTTATATATTTTCCTCGTCTTACATTTAACAGTAACTTCGGTTTTTTGTTTATTACCACTGGCCCGATACCTCTGCTGGTTGACTGTTAGTCAGCGGGGGTATTCATCAACCCGGTAGCCAGCACTTCGGTACTGGCCCAAATACCGATTTTATTTGGAAAATTGCAATATCCAAATTTAATTAAATATTTTTTAAACAAAGGAGTATCGCCCTCTCGCATAGCTCTGTCATTTGCTTATTTTAGCTTTGCTAATTAGATCCTATTGTTAAATTATTCTCTATCAGATTTAACAAATATTTCGGGATATTGATTTCCAAATGTTTTAATTTGATCTGCACTGAAGAGACATAAATTGTCAAAATGCGCATATGCAGAAAATAAATTTAACAGCAACTTTGGTATTTTGTTATTTAGTCAGAGACTAGCATGTTTAGGATAAATTTAAATTAACAGAATCAGAGATATATAATTATAGGTCACTGACAAAATAAATCATAATGCATATACCAGACCTAGACATTACATTAGCTCGCACGAGACAGGTTTCCTGCTGATCGGAGATATTTGATTGAATGGAATATACAACTTGTGTCTTTTGATAGCCACTTTTTTTGACAATTTATAAGTCCATACACATTTGAAGTGTGTTCCCGTGATTTTATTTCTTCTCCTTCCTTTTTTGACAGCGAAAAAAATATAAAGCCTTTACCTTACTCAGAATAAGCATGTATTAATAGCATCTATAAGAACAAATTATATGTGTAATATTTGTTGCATATTTGGGTGGGAAAATCTTCCATAAAATGTACTTTTATCCATATAGGTTGTGTCAACAGCATTATTCGCCGATATTGAAGATTTCATAGCCAAAAGCCGACAGAGTGAAATTTTTGCTTGTCAAACGCATTAATAAAATTCATAAAACAGTTATCCTAGTGATCTGCAAGCCAGCAAGAAAAAGGAGTTGAGTCATAAATTTTCGAAATTCGAAATTTTGGGCACCTGAATTTCTCTGTTTGCATGTTTATCTGGAAATGAGAGGGAGGAGGAGGATTGGGTCTTAAAGGGGGATAGAAAAAAAGAAAAGACATCACAAGAGTAACACATTTTTATCTATCTTTAAAATTCTTTTTATTTATTTATTCAATTTTATCTATCTTTTAAATTCTTTTTATTTATTTATTTAATTTTATCTATCTTTTAAATTCTTTTTTATTTATCTATTTAATTTCCTTTAATTTTTATTATTTTTAAGAGTCTCCAAACCCACCATTCCCAAACCAAATACTACCTCAAGACGAGGCAAATAGATATGTATATATCTGTGCTTTAGCTGATTATTTAAAGCTTATTTAAAAAAAGGTATACACATTAACCAGTATTAGTTAAGTATTAGTTAAAGGTGCTTCAGAGTAATTAATTGAATTGAAGTGCTTCGTAAGAAAAAGGGTTGTCAAGATGCCTGGGCGCACAGCGGGAATACATATTAAGCACCACTTTTCTTAAGAAGCACTTTAAAATTCATTGAAATAGAATCTTGTACTTATGTTTATTTACATCAGTTTATTTATGCTACATATATCAATTATTAAATAGATGTATTGTTTGTTCTTCATACGAAAAAGTTTCCTTTTTTATTGATCCTGTTTCAGATATTTGTTTACTTTTTTTATAAAAATATCGATTAGATTGTATTTAAAAATTACCTGAGTTATCGATCGGTTGTCATTTTAAATTCATTTTTCTTACCTCTGTTTATTAACTTGCGATGGTAGCCGCGACGTTTTATGAAAGTCGTTTGATTACTTTGATATTACAGAAGGGTAGTGCAGGTTCGATCCTTGGGAGGGACAAATTTTCCCACTTGAAACTTAAAACTTCATCTTAAATTTACGTGAAACATAACAGAAGGTCAAAGTTTAGCATACGCCATATGAATGAATATGCATACAAATTAATGGGGTAGAAGTATTTAATTCGAAGTAAATAATTCGGGGAAAGTAAATTTGAAGTAAATTATCAGTTAAAGTGCTTCTTAATCGAGAGAATAAAGGAAAGGTAAAAGAGAGATGGAATAGTCCAAGGCATTTACAAGAATTAAAATGTATTGAATAACAAAAGAAATGTTCATAACAGGTCTTTAATGACTTAAAAAGCACCAAATAAAAACTCCATAATTGTACAGAGCTAACGGGATAAAACAATAAAAATGGATAACAATAAAAAGACACAATAGTTGGGGTAACGCTAGGACAAGGCTTAACAAGAACTTCAGAGTCCAGAAACACAAAGGGAGATAACTGAAATGGGATGCTAAAAAGACGCAGATAAAGGGGTAGGTGATCACAAAATGAAGCAAAATTGATATAAATCCCAACGTAAAAGTTTGAATAGAGTACAAACTCCGATACACAAGAGTTTAGCAAACAGCACCATATTTACAAGCATATTTACAATTATATAAAACAATAAGAGGCTTTTGTTAGAATTCTGAACCTTGGTTACCCCACCATAAACGTCCCACCACTCTCAAACCCTTTCACAACATTTACGGTGCCCTACATCCCTGACGGTTTTGCGTGACCATATAAGGAAAATGAGCATGGTTTATAAGATCATTGCATAATCAGGGAAATTTATAGATTTTAACATTAGCTCTATGAGAGGAAAAGTGTCCTAGGGTGACGTGTTTCACTACTCACTTATTCACTTCAATTTTATTATGATTCAAACAGAATCTATGGCAAAAAATGCCGTTCAAGTTCAATGACATACAGTTCTTTGTTTGGATAATTTTTGTATGTTGCAAGCATTCTGTTGAGAAAGAATGTAAAACAAAAAGGTAAAGTATTTTCTATAATTTGACCATTTCTTACACTTTGAATTTATCCTTTCTCCATTACGAGACATTGTAGCATGAGTTAGATATGGATTAGTGAGGTACGTATAGCTGTAGTGAAGTTTTCTAATATAAGAATAGAAAGTGTATGATGCACATAACAAAATATGTATGTCAAGCAAACGGGTGTATAATTTAAAAGAGACACGATAGAATCAATATTGCCAATGTATCCATATAAAATATATGTAATAAAAGAGGAAATAATTCATTAAACTTCACTATTTGATGTGTTTTTAAGCTTCATAAAAAATCCGGTTTAATATGCAACTACAAAATAATATAAGATTACTTGTATGGATACTTCTGATAATTTGTAAACTATCTTATGAGAAGGAATGTCAAAGTTACAGGTATAGTTTTATAGTTCTGTTCTCACTTACTTTTATCTAAGATATCAATGAAATATGTCAAGAAAACAAATACACATCGAGTTTATTCTCACCGTTCTTTACTCCATTAATATCACAGTCAAAACTCCATAGCACGTGGGAGGGACATACTTGCAATTACAACGAGTTCGAGAATACTACAAGACAAAATCAAATGAATGACATTAAACTTATGTCATTAAAATATGTAGAACCACAAAAAATATATAAACTGAGATAAAAAAACCCATACATGTTTTTCTCTTCCATTACCCTATTAATACTTCAATATGTATAATGGACTTGAAGCCTTTATTTTCATTGCAAGATCAAAAACATTTATCTTTCTATCCTTGGTGAAAAACAACTTTAATACTAATGTTACACCATTCACCTAGCACCTTTTAAACAAAAGTGACTAACACCAGGCTCGGTGAATGATCATGATATTTTGAACAATAGCAACCCTTTGATATCAAGTGGAAGAGTTATATTTATAGCTAATATTCTCTTTAGCAATCTTTTTAGCCGTGTTTTCTCATACTTCTTTTTCTCCCACCAAACTGGTGAAACAGTAACTTCATACACAAGCTCTATACCCAATTCAGTTTCATAGATTGTCATCATGTCAACCGGGAAACATTGGGAATGACTGAATGTTACACTGACTTTAAAATTTTGGGTAGTTCTTCCGCCATGTTCAGCTTATACCACTTTTCTAATATGCTGTTAAATGCAATAGACCATATCCGAGTTCTGGTATTCAGATTCACCAGTTTTTGTTTGTCCGCCCTACGTCACAACGTGTCCGCCCCATGTGACCAACTTTATGACGTTTTAGGCTCTATGACGTGACGTTTTCTGTACTGTGACGTATTGAAAAGTAGTCTGGTAAATCCTAATACCATAGGTCGGATATGGTCTTTTTCCTAATGCTAAATAAAAAATGACAGAATGTAAAGTAAATGCACATGAGACAGAGTCTCTACACATACATGGTAGTACAGCCCTTTTATTGTTATTCTTCATATTGAGGTCGCCACAGGCCCTTCAACAATTAGCTTTGCTCATACCTAATAGTAAGTTCAAGACGGCCCCTGTCACCAGTTTCAACGGAATTCCTTGATAGATGTCAAACAACGCTATATCCATGTCTTTGCTGATTATGGATGAGACATTAACAAACATGAATAAAATTTTCAAAGTGCTCTGACAATAATTTTCATCCCTCGCACCGGTTTATTTCAAACACATGGTATCATCAACACAACTCAAACATGGTATTATTAAATAGTTAATTTTGCACTATAAACAGGTTGCCAGAATGACATTTTGAAATTCCACAAAAATAATTTTGAAATCATGATAGAATTTCAAACAGAAGTTAACATTAAACACATTCAAAGCTGAAAATTATAATTACAGACCACAATCAACAAGCGAACTGCAGTAGGAAAATACAACTGAAGAACTGCATTTCAAAACAGGTGAAAAAGCAGTGTAAGGATATACATGTGAGATAGATACATAAAGAGCATGCGTCTTTAAACGGGGAAAAGGCTAAGAAGAAATACTAGTTAAAGATGGACCATTTTTGTTAAGTGTCACACTGATTCAAACTCAAAATGTATAAAAAGGAAGATGTAAGCGCCATGCTAAAATTTTTAATTGATGCCATATTTTTAGAATATGGAAGACAAGTATTCCAGCCGACAATAGGAATACCTATGGAGGACACTTGTCTGCCACTTTTAGCTGCTTTGTCTCTTCATTCGTATGGAGCCAGGCTTATGCAAGGGCTAGTTCAGAAAAAAAACCCCAATAAGTCCTTTAATTTTAGATTCCGTTATATAAATGGTGTTTTTAAATTGAACAATCCTCAATTTAATCAGAACCTTCACCCTATATTACCACATGAACTCAAAATAAGAGACCACTGATACGCCGATATCAGCATCATACCGGGACTGATAACTCTATTTTGATAATTGACGTGTAAAAGCAAAACTTTTAGACAAACGCGATGATCTCGATATTCCAACAGTGAGTTTCTCATTTTTTAATAGTAATATTCCCTTATCACCGGCATATGGTGTCTACAGTTCACAAGTCATGCTTGTAGCTTATATAACTTATTTTGTGAAGCGTTACTAAAACGTATACACCAAGGCTATGTTCAGTCACTGTTGCAATTATCACCACGTGATTTGACAGAGTGTTGTAATGTTTCTTTTTCACAAATGAGCGTGACATATTTGATTAGATCCAAAGTTTAAAACCGGACTGACAAACACAAACTATGACAAAACCGGAGTTTTCATTGACAGATTAAAGGGTGCCTCGCGTGCATGGAGAAGATTGTTCTTGCCATTCTGGAGCATCATACGATACACCATTTCCAAGAAGGCCGTCAAAATACGTCAAATTTTCAACTTTGTTAGATTTCAACGAAAAGCGATTTCTAAGCAGATCTCGAGACAACAAATTATGATGGAATGATCTAATTGGTTGTCTGGGAAAATGTTTGCAATTTAGCGTCAATTTTGTATTGACTATGAAAGGTTATCTTAGTTTGTATTTAATATGAATTGCCATGTTTTTTTTAATATTTACTTTTAGAAATTCCCTTTTGTCACTTGTGCTTCGGTATTCGATTGCTGGTGTATATAAAGTAAGTGAGAACCGAACCGTCAGTCTGAAAAGAACAATCCAAGGACAATGGCAACGTCGGAAAAACGAAGAAACGAAGACATAACATGAGCACAGCAAAGAAAAGAAAATGAAGACATGCACATATACAAAAATGAACAACACGGACATAAATAAAAACCATGGGTGAGATCAGGTGCACCGGTAGAGTAAGCATCTCCAGCTTCTTATAAGAAACCCGCCGTGTTGAACATGTCAACTCCGGTCGTAAAGTCAAATCCGGTAGAGGAAAATCAAACTTTAGTTCCTTTGCTTGTTTTTTACCATGTATTTGTAGAGACTTTGTCTCATGTGCATTTACTCCATATCCATTTATTCACCATTTAGTGGCAAAGAGAAAGATCTGTTGTCATCTGGGAAACAGATATCTCATAGCGGTCCACAAGATCGTGATGTCGACCGTAAAACTTCTGTAGTGATGACCTCAAATTATGGGAAACACACCCTTGCTTAAGCAGCCTATTTGTAAGCAACCGAGCTCTATCAAGGTAGTCACTGTATCGACCACAGGCCTTTGAGTAGCGAATGAGTTGGGAGATGTAAACTCCGTATGCTGGTGCTTTTGGAATGTTGCTACAAAGAAAGGGGGGGGTTGACTATTGGAAAAGTGAAGTCATCGCGTTTGTCATATAGCCTAGTTTGTAGTGTACCTCTTTTGTCAATTTCAAGATGAAGGTCAAGGAACGAGGCTGGTGTGGAAGTATCTGTAGTATCCTTAATTTCTAGCTCTTTTGAATAGATAAGATGAAGAAAATCACCAAAGCGAGGATTGTTTAGTGATGAAATATCATCTATATAACGGAAGCTGAAATTAAAGGACTGGGCCAGTTTTTATCTTTTTATCCTCTTTTTTTAAGAACAGGAGAAAATTTCTGATTTAATGTTGTTTTTTCTAATATTCAAGCAGTGTCAGTTCCTCTGTATTTATCATATTTCGAACAAGCCACTCAATTTTGTGGAAAAGTAGTTTTATCTTTAAGAACCGGCAATAATTGTTATTGATGTGCCCGATAGCGAAAGTTAAAGCAATTGCTCTTCTCATAATGGATTTGGTTGGAAGATTACCAAAAGAAAACTAACAATAGGTGCAGAAAGATAAACATTTCAATATTTTGCGTAAATTTTGCATTTTCAATTTGTAATTTGTTTCAGAAAATGAAAATGAAATTAAAAAATGTGGTCGTTGTTTGACGTAAGTATTACATCGAGGTGCTTCGGAATGAAATTACCGATTCTAGTACATTTCAAGCTACCATGTCAACAGACACACAAATAATTGATAATCACATGATAGCTACAGCTGAACTTAAAGCAACTTCTAATTATACAAGCATGCCTACTATGTACTGGCTTCCTAAACTTCACAAAAATCCTTTCAAATTTCGTTTTATTTCGGCATCAAGTTAATGTTCAACTACACACATTTCTGTTTTAATGACCAGTGCACTTACTACCATAAAAAATCTCGTCATCAACTTTAACAACAAAAAGACTTCGATCTGTTAATGAAGCATACACCTCCGTCGATAGCTATGATTTTTTCTTACCTTTATACTACATTACCGCATACACTCATCAAAGAGAAATGTTCGTATTTGATCAAATGGTCCTTCAAAAAATCAGGATGTACGTACATTTGTTGCAATACATTTAAATCGTTTTTCAGTGACGACAAACATGACAAATATACCAACTGGACTTGTCAGGATATGATAAAAGCATTAAATTTTCTTCTTGATAATATTTTTTGTTCGTTTCGGTGATACAGTCTAAAGGCAAAAAAATAGGTTTTCCTAGGGGTACCAACTGTGCACCTCTCATAGCAGATTTATTTTTTTATTGCTACGAGTCACAATTCATGGCAAAAATTCAAAAAGACCGTTCTAGACAGCATTTAGTGGATAAATTTAACAATACATAAAGATATTTGGACGATATTCTGGCTTTAAATAATCCTGAATTTTCTAAATTTACGGATGAAATTTATCCTGCAGAACTTTCTTTAAATAAATCCAATAGCAGTAGTGATTATACTCCTTTTCTTGATCTTGATATTTCAATAAATCAAGGAAAGTTACCAACTTATTTTCATGTCTATATGGTATTTGCTTTCAACTTTCTAGCTACATAAAGATACATATACATGGTGTATTTTTTTGTTGTTCCGTATAGTTCTTACTACTCTATTTGTCAACAAGGATAATCGACATAATTTTTTGAAATGATCTTTTATTATAACAAAATGTGTCGATCATCAATGACATATCTGGAAAGGCAAGCAGGCTTTTGCTGTTGAATGCAATACGCAGATCACGACATATCGTCATGAAGAAATTCTGATTCCGTGAGGTGATAACATGAATAATAGTTGTTTTAAACGGTTTGTAGTAATTGCTATTGCTACTTTTGTAAGTTTAAATACATTTCGTTTGCATTTTTCATTATAATATTTTTTTAAGATCTGTAAAAGTAATAAATCATACATTCTAATGTGGGGTTCTTCTTTCGCTTTGGAAACAAAGCTACGCTCTAATTCCAATAATAGTTTTAGCACATGTGGATATATTTTTTTTTACAAAAGGACATTCGTAATATACAGTTCCACATTTTATTCACTCAATTGTTTCTCATTTTATTCACTAAATATAAATATCAAAATCAATTTTTAATTACTACATCCTTCACATTGCCAATGTACACACACCACCTGAATATACAGTATTCTGTAATAACGCGCGATCTTCTCAGATTTTGCTTTGTAAACAAAACTATGCTCTAAGTACGTATTGTGTAATTACCAAAAATCTTTTATGTACACATTGCATATTTCAATTACTGCAAATGTTGTGCAAAATAAACCTTTAAATAATGAATCACCCAAAAAGTCGCATCAAATAATGAAAATAACAGAAATTTAAAACAGTTGCTGATTTAAGACTCGGAACTGAAATTGACATAACCGTAACCTAGCAACGAGTGTCTTCTTCTTATGAATACACATCAATGATATTCTGATTATCGCAAATTTTTCAACTAATGATCGAACAACGCAGTAATTCACGAGGGTTTTTGGATCATTAGTTGAATATTTTCGATAAATAGAATCTAGGATTACTTCTTGTTTTTATTATAAAGACCTGTTCTTGTATATTTAATGGTTTAATTTAATATTTTTTTTCGTTAACTACGTTTTCCATGCTAATCAGCTGAGCCAATTAATTAACAACAACGTTAACGACGTCTATTGTGACGTCACTTCCTAGAGTGAAATTATGGAATATAATTCCACAGTTAATTATCACTTTTATTTCACTGAAAAATTTCAATCTTTCACCGTCCTCTATATAATGAAAAACCTTAAATTGTTAACGTTGTTAAATTATAAGCTTCAAATGGAACTTAACTAATCAGTCATACAAATCAGAAATGCAACCAGCTCACACTTATACCCGCTTCAATTTTGAAATATCCGTATTTTATGTTTTTTTTTATTTGTATTAATTCATATGCTTATGAACAACTAGTTTAAAATAATTAAAGAATATAGAAATCTATAAGTCAATTTATATGTTTTTGTATGCAGTTTTCTGTCATAATAATAAATTTTGTTCTAGTGTCAAACCTAATATTGCTCTCTAAGAGCCCCTTCCAATTTTCAAAAAGCTTTGTTACAACCACTTTTGTAATCCCAACCACTTTTGTAATCCCTTGATTACAAATGTGGTTTTGGGTTACAAAGGTGGTTGGACTAAATGTCTTATCAACCACTTTTGTAATCCCTAACCACTTTTGTAATCCATCTATCTTAAGATTTTTTTTCAACATAATTTGGATTCAAAAGTACAGGTTTTACTGTAAAATCTCACTTTAAGTAAAGATCAACATTTTTTTGATGAAACTCTTTGAGTTGAATAAGGGATTACAAAAGTGGTTGGGATTACAAAAGTGGTTGTAATAAAGCTCGTTAAATATAAAAGAATCGTAATAGATTATTGCAATTTGGCTCTATGCGAATTAGAACATGGTATCGCTATCGTTCAGTTTAACAAATTTAAGGTTTGACCATGTTCTAATTCGCGTAAAGCCCGCTTGCGAAAATTGATTTCTTAAATATATTATGTTTTGTAACTAAACAATGGCCGTTCTGATTTTATTCTAGAGAGAACTATTTTTGCTGTCCTGGTTACCACAGAAATATTACAACGAATAAATGTGAAGGTACTATTTTTTTAATTAATGATTTCACTAACATAGGCAAGAACACATGGTAAAAACATCAAATAAAACATGTACTTTCAGCCATATGGGCTGTATATTTTTAAATCGTTTTGGAAGCTCACAAAACATTTATTCATGTCCATACGTCTCAAAAATGATTAATTTTCTGACTTGTTATATAGAGAAGAGCCAATTAAAGCATTCTATGTTTAAAATGGAAATTGAAAGTGACACAAATTCATAAAAATTTGATTGACCTAAAACTTAAAACTTTTTATAATGTTGAACTCCAAAACAAATATGCATCAGAAAAATCGATATTAATTGTTACTTTATGTGTAAATCCTAAAATTTTGTATTTTTGTTTTTGTTTATCACTCTCATTAGACATAGATATGTCCATGACCACCACATTAATTAAAGCGTCAAAACACTCCGTCTCATACGATTATTAAAAAAGTTCTTCAATACATATGAGTCCTCTTTGGAAAGACATAAAGATACGGTCCAAACTATGCTTCTTTTTTTAATTAATACTTGGATGAATATTTCCTGTAAATGTCTATAACCTGCTATTGAGTTGCAACCGGACACTACCACAACGGAAGAGAGTTTTGGCACGCCATAAAACCGGTTTAACCCACAATTTCCTTTTAATTAGTTTAAACTTATTTTATTTGTTCATAAGTAACAAACGGGATCAGACACAAGCTAAACAAACTTATGAAGTCTTCTCCCGTATATACAATTATTACAATAATAAAAAGCATGCTTATACAATTAACATAATATATAGCAATATCATTTTTGGATAAGAATAACATATGAAAACTGTAGTAGTATTTCGACAGTTTAAAGATACTCATTATACCTTTAATGGTGTGTGTAATGTTCAAACAACATAAAATCTCTTCGACTTTTTAATATATTCGTATGCGAGCTTGAATATATATTCGTCTGAGCATCTGTTAGAGCTAGGTTACCACAAGTTAAAAATTGAAGATCTATATTACAAATATTTGGTAACCAAGATAGATTGCCAAGCAAAGAATTTCGTATTTAAAATTGGGACAATTGAAGAAGAAAAAGAATGAATCTCCGCAAACTGCGCCAAACAGACATAACGAGTCAGATATAATGTTTACCTTATATAAATCATAATTGAACAATGAGGCTTGACAACTAAGTTGTGTCAGTATTATATTTTATTTTCGAGGGCCGACACAGTAGTAGCTAGGAACTTGAACAATGTCGTTTTGCTTTCGCAATTCATTTTTAAAACACGAGACAGAATTCATATTTCTTATTGTCAGCTCTAACTGGTTCCACTGATGAATTTATCCGGCCCGGATGCTTTATTTGGATCTAATATTTTGATGATATCTACAATCTCAGACATAGATATATTAATATTATGAAGGATATTATCGGTTTTATTTGTTATATAAAGTTGGACATCTAGAGATGAAACAAAAATGAACAATAACACCATATAACTAAAGCACTAGCAGTGGGAAGCACTACAAATACTGAGGTATCATCAGGTGCTCTGGAAGGGTAAGCATGATCTGCTCCACGCGTTGCACCTGTCACACTGCCAGTGTGAAAAGTCCGGTTTTGTCACAGTCGGTGTAAGTCAGTCTGGTAATAAATTCTGGATATACCCAAAGATATTTGTTCTCATGCGTGAAATAGAAACATTGTAAAGGTCTGTCAAATCGTGGTCGACTTCTGTAGTGAATATTGCAACAGTGACTGAACATACCCTTGATGAATGAAATAAAAGGGACAACAGGAAACATCTACAATGGCTGAAAATTATAATTACATGCCACAATCTGCTAGGGAACTAGACAGGGAAAACAACAATAAGACAAAAGACAAACGTAAACAACGATAGGAACTCGGAACAGTCGGACTTGGTACCGGCACTAGCAAAAGCCAGCGGTAGGATTAAACCGGTTTATGGGTACCCTAACCTCCCCTTTATCTGTCCCGTTTCCCTATGGTATTGTAAACATACGAATAAAACCCAATACAGGTAGACTACTTACTCCATGATCATAATCTTGAAAGGAGAATATGACAATACGTAATTTTCAAAGATGGGTCAAGGGGTGCTCGCCGCTAATCTGCCGGCTAGCTAAAGGAGCCTAGTCTGCTGGTAGAACACTATCGCACTACGGAAGAAAAATCAAACTCAAAACTTCCCGAAGGAAAATGCATAAATTGATGCATAAATTCTTGAGACATTAATTTCGCTCTGTTGACAAAATCGCTGTACAAACTACAGGCATGCAAATAGCGAATGAGTTGTGAAATGCTCACGCCATATGCCGGATATGTAGGAATATTACTGCTCAAAAACGCGAAAATCACTATTGGAAAGTCGAAATTATCACGCTTGTTCGTAAAGTTTGTTTTCAGATGTCCAGAGTTCTCAATGTAGAGGTATAGGTCTGTCAGATATGATGCTGATGATGGTGTATCAGTAGTCTCTTTAATTTCGAGTTCATTGGGTATATAAGATGAAGGTTATCCTTAAATTGAGGACTGTTCAATGAAAGAACATCATCTGTATAACAGAAATTGAAATTAAACGACTTGGCTAGCTTATTGTCTTTTTTCTGAACTAGACCTTGTATGAACCTGGCTTCATACGAATAAAGAAACAAATCTGCTAAAAGTGGCACAGAATTACATTTTGTAGTCCCCATGGATAACCCTATTGTCTGCTGGTAAACTTTCCCTCCAAATTCTACAAATATGTTACCAAACAAGAATTCCAGCATTGCAATGACATCCTCCTCTATATACATTTTTTTGTGAATCAGTGTGATGTTTAACAAAATAGGCCCATCTTTACCTATCATTAAATATGGATATCTTCTTTCACCCTTTTTGGTACAGAAATAAGCAATGAAGGGATATGGAGTAAATGCACATGAGACAAAGTCTCTACAAATACGTGGTAAAAAGCAATGGAACAACGCTTTTATTGTTTATGCTTTTTATTATTGAAAGGCTGATGTATTAAATCCAAGAGTACTGCCTTTAGCTGATCGTGTGGAAGAGTAGTATAGAGAGTAGAAAAATCAAATGTTTTGACACTGTTGCAGTAGTTGAGTTCATAGGTTGAATGTAGATATTCTAATAAGTCTTTTGAGTTTTTGAGAATCCACATCTGATTAATTCCTCTTTTTTAGCATACTTTATCACTATATAGCTTTATGCCATCTTTGACTGCAGAAAGTAACGAAGTTAGAAAATTAGAAAGGGGTTTTGTTGTGCATTTTGCAGACCCAGCAATGTATCCTGTTTGTAAGGGTATTTATGTAATTCAGGTACCTAGTATATACAAGGCAGGTTGTTGTTCTTTTCACTAAAATTGTTACCAAAAGAAACAATACTGATTTGTGATTCCCTTGGTATGATAGAGAATTTATATGTGGGGTTGCCAAATGAATTGTCAATACCCATTTCCTTCATTAAGCAGTCAAAGTAGTGTCTTTTGCAGATAAAATTTGCATTTTTGTGAACATTAATTACATTAACTAAATTATTAGACGCTCAAATATTTCATTAATAAATGCATTTTCTTCAAGCTACAAGCAATTAGAAGTAGCTAATTACACAGTTAATAAAATAACAAAACAACTTTTAAATTAATCCTATGGATGTTTGAATAGAAAGTTAATTGAATTTTTTTATAAAGTAAGCATGTAATAAAAAGAAAATTGTTGAATCATATTTAAAAAAGGAAAACACAATACAGGCAAAGTAGAAATGTGTTAATTTTTGAGGAGTTTATTTTCACGATTTCAGTTCATGAGCAAAAATAAGCGGAAATTGAAACCCAGCGAAAATAATCCGCAATATGGTGATAGTAAACATCATTGTTGAAGGTCTCATGTCGACTAAAAAATGCAAAACAACAATAATAACGTTGTCCAAGGGTTTGGTTCAACAATGTATTTGTAGTTACTTTTTCTCGTATGCATTTACTCCATATTCTTTGTTTATCATTGTTTATTCACATACAATGAAAGGATATTGAGTAAATGCACACGAGACAAAGTCTACAGATACATCGTAGAACAAAGCCATGGAAAAACGTTTTCTTGTTTTTTTTTATCTTAGAGTTACCTGATAGTAAGTTCAAGACAGTCCCTAGCATCGGTTAAAACAGAATTCATTGATCAATAACGAGCAATACTACATCCATGTTTTGCCAATAATGGATGATGGATTGTCAACAAACATAAGTTAAACTGCAAGAATGTGCTAGCTGATCAATGCAATAAAATATTCCAATTTGACGACCTGGATGTACATGATAGAATTTTTCATTACAACAACACAATTTTGGGATCTTTTAATATCGATCGATTTGCCAGCTCTAATATTTCAAAACTGAAATGTTTTGAATTAAAGTGTATTGATTTGTAAACAGAAGGGGTAGATGCTTATACCTTTGATTGGTCAGAAGACACTTACTATCTAGTTCCGCCTTTTGTTAATCAAATATGTACAGTTATGTAAAGAAGTTGGTACGTTAGTTGTGGTGAAATATAAGTCTAATGATTTCCTATTCATTAGAAAACCGGTCCCGGGTCCAATGAATTTGGGAAAATTAACACATTTAACCTTAAACTGAAGCAAAATTTACTACTGAAGCATTAAGCAGCAAGTTTTGATGATGGAAGCAGAAATAACGAATAAAAAATTTTTCCTGATACAGAAATATATTTAGTACACAATTGAATTGTATTTGAAGATTTCGAGGCATCAACTAGGAATTTTGATGCTTGCAAATTTGTACTTACTGGCGACGCATTAGTTACCATCAAACTAGAAAATGGAAACTTACGACGATCTATTAGAAATACATTATTATAACAAAAGAATTAATAATTTCGAGGTGCATTGGGATGGTTGTATGTTAATGAACTGATAATAAAAAGATGGAGTAATAACAAACCGAACAGAATTGTCAAGAAACAAAGTCTAAGAGGCAAAAGACAAAGCAGATGCAGCTTCACGGGGAAATTGTAGTCCAAAATGATCATGACTTTGCATTGCAAAAAAATGGTGAATAATCCGCCTTTTTTGCAAATTAAACCTCCCTTTCAGTGACCGTAGTGTCCGGTAGCAAATCAACATCAATTAATGAGACAGTGGTAGACAGCAAAATGAAATAAAATATATCTTAACCCTTAAAGTGTGTGATTTCAATTTACATTATGCCTTATGTTTATCCTTCCTTGGCTTAAGAGTTTATTTACTGAAATTTCTTTTTTGCTCATTTTTAATTTTCTAAATATTTATTAATCTAAGAAGTTCTGCATTGTCGTATACTTTTTCAGCCTTAAATGACTCCGTTCATTCAGAAATTCTAAATTTGTCATCACAAAATCATTGTAGGATATTACTTGTCGGATCCATTGGACATCTAAAGGTGCGAACCAGAACAAATGGTCTTGGCGGCCGAATGGCTTAGATAGTTAATTATATATATAATGTATCTGTAAAACCAATGTACCTCTGTGTTGCGAGTTCGTGACCCGCGCTGTTAACGACAAAAAAGGTTGCACTAGACTTTCCCCTGTACGTGTTGAGATATGTCGATATCTGCAAAAATTGGCGATTTCCTCCGGGTACTCCGGCTTCCTTAACTATAAAATTCCATAAAAACAAGCACACAATGTTTCACTTCCTAGTCTTTATGAGTGAATGCTGTGATGTTTACTTTATGCAATGTTTGCAATATTCATACACTGTTCTGGTGTCTAGTGCATTTGTGCTTACATTTTTAGTTGTTTGTTCTATAAGTGATTTCTTTTGGCATTTTTTTCAGTATGACGACCTAGTTTGTATCATATTATGTTGTGTCCTTCCTTTGCAATTTCAATGTTCAATTGAAAAAGATTAACTCTCATTTCGAAACTCATAAGTTTTTGTAAATCAATTTTGACATAGTTCAACACACAGCCGAACGATGCCAGCCATTCCATGCAAATCAAATATGAAAAAGAAAGGAAATTGGGTAAATGTCAAGGAGACAACATCCCATATCCAGGTTAAAACGACCCAAAACAAAGCATCTAGGGGTCACCGTACGGTCTTCATCACAGTGAGGAACCTAACACCATATAGCAAGCCCTAAATGGCCCCAAAAGGGTAAAAAGTGGATAAATCAATGGAAACAAACCACATCCAATAACCCAAATATCAAGAAACTAATTTTTTTTTAGAAGACACGGACAAGCAAATCACCAACATATTCCTGACTTGGGACAGGCGCAAAAATTGCGGTGGGGTTAAACTTGTTTTGTTGGATCTAAACCCTCCCCCTATGTGTGGTGAATGGCTAAAAAATAAATACACAAAAAGACTCACAGTAAAAATCAAACTAGAAAAAAGTCCAACTTATCAAGACGACTACCCTTACAATGAAGTACAGAAAACGTGAAGACAAAACACACAGGTACTGTCCGGACAAATGCTCGCAGTTACTGACAGCTAGCTTAGGACATAATGTCCGTTGACTATGATATCAAGCCTTCTTACATATGAAACTTCAATTGAAATACTTCTAAATAGATTTGGTAAAACAACGTCATCAGTTATGAAAGTAGAACATGATATTGTGCAATGTGCAAAGTACAATTGGTTAATACCTCCTTTATCTGTGATTCCCCTGTTTTATATTTCTGTGGTTGCGAAACAATATTCCAAGGTATTGGAACATCTATTGCTAAACTGAGTAAATAGCAGAATCAGATTTTTTTTTAAGAAAAGCCGCAATAATAGAAAATGCACGGGTGTTTCGTGGAACACATGTGTCGCCTGCACTATATATATATATATTACAAAATCCCTATAAAATGAAAAAGTTCAAAGATAGTCAAAAAAGATCAAAATTAAAGAAAATCGAAAGGCATGGGCAAATCTACAATATATATTAAAGCATTCCGCAAGTTTGATTGGAAAGTAAGAAGGAGTTGCAAATATTGGAGATATACCCTTAAGACTCCAGCGAGATAAAATTCAGTCCAAAGGTAGATAGAAAATCTGAAAAATTCAAAATTCATGAAAAATTAAATACATGGTGCACAGCTGTGATGTATATTGGAGCATTCCAGTAAGTTAAGTTGGAAAGTACCAGAGGTCTAAGAGGGATTATGGATAATGGGGTCATACTTTTATAATCAAATAAGCTAAATTGACAAAGCCCAAAGATAGCTAGAAAATCTGAAAAAAAAATAAATGGAAAACAAAACGCATGTTGCACATCTGCAATATAAATTCAAACATTCTTGCAAGTTTGGTTTGTTTGCACCAAGCCGTCTAGGAGAAATTGCGTATAATAAAGTTATACCCTAAGATTCCAATAATATAAACTGGCAAAGTTCAAAGATCATCTGAAACTAGAGGCTCAGACACTGAGCCTGAATCGCTCACCTGACAAAATGCTTACAGCAGGTGATGAACATAATGTTTGTCCCATAGGGTCCTATGTTCAAATATGATCTATGCTGGCGGTCTTATTTATTATCAGATCAAAACAAAATAAGCAATCTTAATAAAACACCTTCCATATATCATTCCTGTAAAGTTTGGTTGAAATTACTGCAGCGGTTTCAGAGGAGGTGGTCAAAATATGACTTTACAATGAAAGTGATTTCAGAGGAGAAAATGAAATGTGATTTTCCCACATGGGTCCAATGTGGCGGCCATATTATTCATCTGATTGATATTAAATGAACAATTTTTGTAAAAGATCTCCCATACATCATTCCTGTAAAGTTAGGTTGGATTTTCCTTCAGCCGTTTCAGAGGAAAAGATGAAAATGTGGTTTTCCCTTAGGGTCGAATGATAACCCAAGTTCCACGCTGGCAGCCATGATTTTTGTCCGATCGGAACGAAATTAGCAATCTTTGTAAAAGACCCTCCATACATCATTCCTGTACAGATTGGCTGAATTTGCCTCAGTAGTTTCCGAGAAGAAGATGGAAATTTGAAAAGTTTAACGGAAGGAAGACGGACGGACGGACGGACAACGAACGAACGACGGACACAAAGTCATGGCAGTAGCTCACACTTACCCTTTGGGTCAGGTGAGCTAAAAAAGAAAATTAATGAAAACTAAATGCATGATGCACATCTGCAATATGTATAAAACATTCCTTGGAAATTGGTTCGAAAGTACAAAACGGTCTAGGAGGAGTTTCGGATAATGGAGGTATACGCTATGACGCCAATACGCTAAAATGACAATGTCCAAACATAGTTAGAAAATCTAGCAAAAACAGCATTAATCAAAATCTAAATACACGGTGCACATCTGCAATATATATTAAAGCATTCTTGCAAGTTTAATTGGAAGAGTTTATACTATGACTCAAATTAGCTAAAACGACAAAGTCCAAAAATAGCTTCAAAATCTGGAAAAACATTAATAAAGAAAAACTAAATGCATGGTGCACATCTACAATATATACTGAAACATTCCTGCAAATTTTGTTGTAAAGTTACCAACGGTTTTGGAGGAGATGCAGATAATGGTAAAAATTTTGGAGCCATACAGACAGACAGACAGACGGACAGAGAGACAGACGCAAGACGACGGATAGTGATCCCTGTGTGTCAATTCTGCACTAGGTGCAGGCGACACAAAAACTGGTATAAGAAAATATGAATACAAACACAACTATTATTTTTTACATTAAGATTTCTAATACTTTTTTGTTTTATCCTATCCAAGATTTATTTTATGGACCCGAGTTGTGATTCGCAAACCTGATATTTCTTTTAAATATGAAATATATGAAATGGTTAATTCTGTGGGAAACATACAGCGATAGTGCAGTATTTTTATGGTTGTTGCAAAAGAATTATGGCAATTGAATTCCTCTCCACTTTCTTGAACTGACTATGAATTATCATTTTGTGAAAGCCTCATGATTATTTTAGCAATAATTAAAACGTGGCTATCTTAACCTTACCATGCATTCGTAAAGATTTTTTCCTTGTACATTTACCCATATTCCTTTTTTGTTCATAGTACAAAAACAAAATGTCTGATTTATAATTATAATAAAATGTCCAAATTTGGGGAAGTATTCAAATGATTTATTTCTCTGTACATGCAAGAGCACTCGACAAGTTTCAATGCTAACAAAACCTATGATTGTTAATTATTTATATTTTACAGTTTTTTTTTACAATTTGTTCACCGGCTAAATAAAATTTAAAGCCACACTGGTTTTTATTTTGAACTGGATCAGGAACAAGGCTTCAAGATGAAGATCAACAATAAAAGCGCTGTTCCTTTGCTTGTTTTACCATGCATTTGTAGAGACTTTGTCTCATGTGCATTTACTCCATATCCTTTCATTCACCATTCGTTAACGTGGTATCTTTTCCATCAAGAGAAGGTTAATAGCTATCAAAACATGTTGCCCTAACATGAGCTCTTGGTGCATGTTATTTGGATGAAGCCCTAAGAAGTTCGAAATAATTCGAGAAACAAACACTTTAACCTAAATTGTATAGATTTTCTGTATTGATTCTATTCTGTATATTTCAAGAATGTTCCATTGGTTACTATGGTGTAAACTGTAGGCAGAAATGTATAGATGGTTACTATGGTAAGAATTGCCTAAATATGTGTCAGTGCACGGACCGACAACCGTAAGTTTTATGTTTTCTTTATTTAAAGGCATTGCAAACAGCGTGATGGCGAGAAATAATACAAAAACTTAACATAAAACAAAACTAGAAACATGACAATATTTCGCATCACGTATACAGTTTAATGACTTTATTCGTGTTTTTTTTCCATAAACTCAAATACACAGTAGACATTTAAAGTAAAATTTGGTAGTCCGGTGAAGAGTCTTTGTCAACCAGTATATTTCGCATTAAATTTTAAAATAATGTTTAAGGTAGAGGCACAGACAATATTTTGGAGATACATATAAGATTGTACACAACATTTTAAAGTATTACAAACAGTCATATTAGTTACCTTTTAACTGTCTACGACCAATGGCAACTGCTGTTGAGGTGCTACCGGATACTACCGTAATGGAATGCCATAAAACCAATTCAACCCACCATTTCTTTAGAGATGACTGTACAAAGTCAAGACCATTTGGTAGGCAATTTTTTTCAATGGTTTCCATCTGAATTTTCTTTTTGTTTCAAGGATTTCGGCTATTGACAAATCTGTTCGGTATTAGGTTTTTACCCCCTTTTACCACTTGTTCTATATGCTACTCATCTAAAACACATCGAGGAAAAATCAATGAAATTAATTTTGGCAGGTTTTAAAATAATGATTTTGAAGTTTTTGTTGTTAAGTTACAAAGCTTTGATTCATCGATAAAATACAAAATACAGAAGTTACTTTAAATTTATTTCTGTATATGGCCATTTCGACAACTTATGTCTTTTCAGTGCAGATAAAATCTAAACATTCGGACGACCATAAACTCAAAGATGTTTAAAAACTGATAGAGTACAAATAATCAAATATGATCTAATGGAAAGCCAAAATCAGCTAAGGACAGAGCTTTGCAAAGGGGATACTCCTTTGTTTTCAACAAAAATAACAAATATTTAGATATATTTTAATTTAACAACTAAAAACTGACTACTGGGCTGTTGAATACCCCGGGGACTAACAGTTCACCAGCAGTGGAATCGACCCAGTATCAACAAAAAACAAAATACAAAAGTTACTATAAATCAATTGTACATGCAAAAGAATTCCGTTTATATACAGTTCACACAGTCTCAAAATTATTTTAACACTTTACCAAGCACTTTTAATAAAATTAAGATCGTTTATTATATACATTGTCGTGAATTGGTGTATTATGCACATATCTGCTTTTTTTTTACATAATATTGTTTCTGTGTTCCAAATATTTTGATTTGACCTGCATTGTAGAAACTTTAGATATCGAAATAGTCACCTGTAGAAACTCCAGCAACCTCGGTATAACACATATCACACTGTTGGTGAACTGTTAGTTTGCGAGAGCTTCTCCAGGACTTCGGCATTCATCGTGCAATGGCTATTGGCTATGTTTTCTCTAACAGCTTTTCTACATCATTTGGTTAATGGTTTTCCGAAGGTTTTGGTTTAATCTGCACTGACGAAACATATTTAGTTATTTGTTGCCTATATAAAAAAAGAACTGATTTTTGTATAAATATTTTGCAATGGAATTGCACACAAATCGACAAAACCCCGGGTGTTATTGAATTATTGAAGTCAGAGGTAAGATATTAAAGACGTAAACGTCTTTTGGTCAATAGATAGTGCTATATGTAATCTTTATTCAGAGTCCTTTTAGAAAAGAAAACAAATTTAACGTCCCGAATAAAATTATCAGCCTGTATGTCCCCAATAAAAATTATCAGATTACTTGGAAGACTGTACCCTTTTTTCAAAAAACTTTTACCACTGCAATCATTAAATTAAGAAAAATGTGATTAGTTTTCATTTTGTCCGTTTCAGATTGTAAGCTAAACTGTTTAATAACAGCTTTTGGTGCTTTTAACTTTATTCTTGTTTTCACTTATGTTTATTTTTTATTATATAATTCACTAGTGTAACAGTATACAGTTATTGACTGGGTCCGAAAACAACAGCTGCTTTGTTTGACCCGAGGACTGAACTGTTGCACTCAGCCTTCGGCTTCGTGCAACAGTTTAGTCAGAGGGTCAAACAAAACAGCTGTTGTTTGAGGACACAGTCTATAACTGTTTTGTTATACCTTATCATGTTCAATGAATACGCTCAATTTCATCTGAATACAATTAACGTCGCCGATTTGGTTATGCAGACGACAGGAGATCATGTGATATGGACGTGATATTTTTGAACCAATCAAAATAAGGCAGGTGGTCAACATATCGGTGTCGGTCAACAGACTGAAAACTGTTGACTGGTCAACAGATCGCTTTTTGGTTTGAGAAATAAAACAGACAGATTGTCGATATTCTTCCCCAATGCATTTATATAAGGAAAATATTATGTCATATATTTACAGATGTGCGTTATTGTAAACAGATATATCATGATAATTAGGGACTTTGCCAAAAAAAAAAAATACAAGTCACGGGGCGGTTAAATTTTCAAAGCCTGGAAGGCAAGGAAATTAAGTCAAAAGGACCAAAGACGTTTAATTACATCGAATGTCTTTATGATTAAATCGCAAAGATGACTTCGGGACAAATACCACAAATACCACGGTGAAGGGGTATTTGCAATAAAAAAAATACAATGGCTAATAACCAATCAGAAAACAGCTTACTTACAAAAGGTGTAATCATGCACTTAATATATATTTGTGATTGTAAGGCCATTGTTTTTTAATACTTAGTTTTACGTACTGTTTTCTAAATGGCGGTTGGTGAGAGGGAGGAAAAACAAACAAAATTCCAGAAAGCATTGAGGTTGGGAAAAAAACTGATTTAAAAAATTTGGATTAAAACAACAGAAATTTTTATTGAATAATAGGCCAAATATTTGTAGGATAGGAAAACAATATCAATTTACTCAATTTCGGGGCCAAATTTCTAAAGAAGAAGTGTTTGTAAAAAAAGGCCCTAATATAATGAACTTTATAATTATCATTGTAGGTGTAACCATGTATATGGATGTATAAACAGACCTTCTATAGGTACATATGATAAAAATCAATTAATACCAATACAGCTACATCGACATATGATTTCTGAAGCAAACATGGTTAAAGCAGAATTCTAAACTCAAAATTAAAAAAACAATGGAAATTTATATTCAAAACATATTAAGACAATACAAATAAGCAAAAATAAACAAGAACGCCATCAAACTTAAGTTTAAACCCTCAACAAAAACTGGAGATATCACAAGTTGCTTTTGAAGGGTAAGCATGATCTGCTCCACTTGTCAGACCCGAAACACTCACAACAAAAAGGTTTGTCATAGTCGGTTTAGTCAGTTCAGTAATTAAATCCAGATCTGTTCACAAACATGAGGCACATTCTCTACAATTCGTGGAAAAAACAGGCAATATAACATAGTTTTTATTATTGATTCTCATCCTGAAGTCACCATGACGCCTTCAACAATAATCCTTGCTCATACCTTGCAGTAAGTTCAAGATGGCCCCTAGTACCAGTGTGAGCGAAATTCATTGCTTGTCGAGCAACGCTACTAGATGTCTACAATGATTGAACATAAGTATTTACAATTTTTTGAATCAATAGCTTTCTGTATAAACAACGGGCACTACAATTGCGAATGAGTTGTGAAAGATAGACGCCATATGTCGTGGATATAGTGATATTACTGCTCAGAAGTTTGCAATTGGAAAGTCAAAATCAACAAGTTTGTGAAGTCCAGAGTTTTCAATCAAATAATACATAGAGTTATAAGTCAAGGTATGATGCTGATAAAAAAAAAAAAAACATCAGTGGTCTCTCTGATATCGAGTTCATTTGAGTATAATAAAATGAAGTTAATCAATAAACTGAGATGAGCAATTTAGAGGAAAACGGCTCAGCATCATATTACTATTAAAGTTTTAATTCAATTTCAGAACTATCATCGAAATCTGAACTGCAAACAAGTGAAACAACAATAAGGAAAGGTAATGATAACAGATATTTGTGAGCTGATAAAATGTTGCACATATGAATCACTGATTCTTACACAAAGCATTTCAGTCGTCAAAAATGAATCAGATAAAATGTAAACACGGTTCTGGGGTTACATATATTTGCATTATTTTCATCGAAGAAATTGAATACATTGATATAGGTTCAAGTTTTCCAGCTCCAAAAATAAATAAACGTTATCTTGCTTTTTGATGAAATGAAATTACATCACATAATGAATTTTCTGTTCTTTTTACTCTCAGCTTGTCTTTCTTTGACTTGCGAAAAAGACGACTATAGCAAATAAACAAAAATGAAACACCTTAAATTCTATCAACGCGGAAAAAAATGACCTTTTCTTTGATTGACTCACTTACAGTCTAACGGGTGCTATTACCGGAGCAGGACATGCTAACCATTCCGGTGCACCTGATGCTCCTCTCAGTTTAATGGGAGTATACACTGTGAATGTTATTTTTTTCTGTTTTCTCGTTTTGGCTATGTCTTTGCAGTTCGAGGTTTTTTTAATATCCACTCCATTACAAAAACAGGAAAACAGCAAACACCTACAATGGCCAGGAACTACAATCACATGCCACAATTTACAAGCAAACTGCACCAGAAAAACAATAATGAAAACAAGAAACAAACATAAATAACGATAGGAACTCGGGATAGCCGGACTTGGTACCGGCACCAGCAAAAGCCAGTGGTAGGGTTAAACCGGTTTATGGGTACCNAAACCTCCCCTTTCTCTATCCCGTTTCCCTATAGTATCATAAACACGCGAATAAAACCCAATACAGGTAGACTACTAACTCAATGACCACTATCTTGGAACAGAAAAAGCATAAGACAAAACGTAATTTTGAAAGAAGGGTCAAAGAGTGCTCGCCGCTAAACTGCCGGCTAGCTCAAGGAATCTAGTCTGCTGGTAAAACACTGTCGCACTACGGAAGAAAAATCACACTCAAAACTTCCCGAAGGGTTTGGTAAAGAGTCTTCATGTATTTCAGCAGACATCGGCAGTATCAGTGAGAGGCCAGTATATATGTAAAGTCTTCGGGTCACTGGAATCCAAAGCCAATTTAACGGATTTGTTCAGAATATCTCGTCAATATCCACTATTACGTAAAGAATGTTAGTTACGTCCCAGTTTTTCTGGATTATTAATCAGTTTTTGACATTTCTTAACAACATTTCCATAAAATCGAATCTGAGAAATGCCCTTTGTTATTAGCTGTTTCCGAGTCACGTCATATCTAGATATCAAATGTTCATATCTTCTGTAAAACTTCTTAAAAGTATTTAATAATTTATGAAATCTGTAACCTTGTTGTAAAAGTTTGGATGTGAGAGTAAGNTTTAGTTTTTATTTTACCAGAGTCAATGGTGATACTTAGATCCAGAAAAGGGCAGTATTTAGAATCATTGTTTGCCTTATTTAGTTTCAGTTGTTGTGGGTAAATGGTGTCAACATAAGCCAAAAACTGGGGATTGTCAATAGTAACGATATCGTCAATATACCTGCTATTATCATTGAAAATAGAAATAAGTTTATCACTATTTGGTACAGTTCCATTTTGTAGTTTTTTCATGAATTCCCGTTCGTAACAGAACAGAAAAAGGTCTGCAATGAGAGGTGCACAATTAGTACCCATGGGGATTCCAATGACCTGATGATAAACAATGGTGCCGAAACGAACATAAATGTTGTCTAGCAAGAGATTCAGTGCCTTAATCATATCATCACATGTCCAGGAGCAATAATTGTTGTAAGAGATATTGGAGAAGAATCCTTGCGTTTTGTTGCAGCAAATAAACTGAGGACCCGAAAATTTAAAAGACCATTTAATAAGTTCACCCAATTTAGATTTAATCAAATTATGCGGAAGGGTTGTATAAAGTGTAGAAAAATCATAACTGTCAATAGATGAAACTGGTCTATCTATAGATTGTAATTTATCTAAAACTTCAATAGAATTTTTTACACTCCAAAAGTAATTTACACCGGAGTGTTGATATGTTTTCTCACAATAGTTTTTGACTAACTCCCTTATACAAGTGAGTGCATTGGTTAAATTGATGGACAAATTTGTGGTAGAACAATTACTTGAAGCCGAAATGAAACGATGTTTGTAGGGATTTTTGTGAAGTTTAGGAATCCAGTACATAGCAGTAGGGTGTTATCTTTGGGTGGAACTTTGAGTGTTTCTGTATCCTTGTAATGTTGTGTGGTGAGCGTTTTCTCGTCATAATTTGTACGTTCAAAAGTGCTAGACTTTGCCAATTCGTTTTTTTGGACATCGATATAGTATTTTTTTCCGATAATGGCAACGTTGTTTGAAGCTTTGTCGACAGGTGCAAACACATATTTCTCACCAAGTTCTTTCAGTTTGGACTTAATTCAGTTCCTTCTTGTTCCTTCAGTATTCTACTGTCGATGTTTTAAACAGAAATTTACAGATAGAAAGAAAACACAGCAGATAAATACTTGAATGAATATACTGTGCCTACATTGTTTTTTCTTATCAAAGACAGCATTATGAAAATTTGGTCAGAATCCCCAAGGTAATACGAGCATAAGGCAATACATCAATATGAAAAAGAAAGGAAATGGGGTAAATGTCAAGGAGATAACATCCCATATCCAGGTCAAAACTACCCAAAACAAAGCATCTAGGGGTCACCGTACGGTTTTCAACACAGTGAGGAACCTCACACCTCACACGTCATTGTTTTCTGTGTTCTCGTTTTTGCCCTGTCTTTGGACTACGATTTTTGTGGATTTCACCCCTTTGTTCCTTCGGTATTCTACTGTCATTGTACCATATAGTAAGCCCTAAATGGTCCAAAAAAGGTAAAAAAGTGAATAAATCAATGGAAACAAGCCACATCCAATAACCCTAATATCAAGAAACTGAATTTTATAAGAAGACAAGGACAAGCCAATGACCAAGTAATAAGCTGTAAGTATTAACATAAAACATTGCAGATTCAAAATTTGTTACTGTATTTTGAAAGTAAATGTTTATGACTGTCAAACATGTTTTATCATACAAAACGGTTATTTGTTCCTGAAAACAATTCATACAACTGGCTCTGTAACTTGCTGTAAACTTTTAGTTTATGTAAAGTGCTACACGATATACCTTTGATGTTTGTATTAGCTTTCAGGTGTGTATTGAGAGTCAATAAAGAAGATACCCTAATTTTAAGCCATTTCGGCCTTTTTTAATTTGAAAAAGCATATCTTTAAAATTTGTCATGAGAATTGACTTCATAAAATGCAATCTAGAATTGAAATCAACATGTTTTGAATTCAAAGTTATTGACTTTTTTTTATCGAGAATTTACGTTTAAAACATATTTTCTTATTTTTCTTGGATGCTCATTATAATTTTGTTATTTTCGACCTTTTGTAAAAGATTGTGCTTGCTAGTTTTGTGTTGGCTAATATTTCATTCTTTATATTCAGTGTCACAGAGTCGTACTTCATCAGACACATTAGGTGTTTTGTTTAGGTTCACACTGCTAGTGTTTTAGTTTTGTTTTATTCTTGTTCATTTTCGTTTAATTGTTTTGTCTTCGTCATGCTACTTCACCTCGTCTTAGATATGAATTGCCGTGATTTTGGATTTTGGACTTTTGAATTCCCCTAATATCATTTTTGCTTTGGTACTCGTTTGCCGATGTATTCATTGAATTTAACATATGGTTTGCAAAGGTAGAATTTGTTTTGCTTTACTGATCAGACAGTTCTATTGTATGAAGTATTGAACAATAATGAAAGTGGTTTAATTTTCATTGATTAGTAACTAAGTTTGTTTTGGTTATGTATTTAGAGAAAACGGTGATCAATGGTCGTTTATGAAATTAATCTTTCAGATGTAACAACTTTACCTATATACTTAACTTCTGAACATATCGTACTAGTAACTGACACATGGAAGACGGACACAGGTAAGAGAAGTTTCTGTTAATTTGGATTTTGCATATGTGCATTTCGACAATTTATGTCTCTTCAGTGAAGATAATATCTAAATATTTGGAAATCCATATATCAAAATATGTAAACTTGATTACTCTTTATTCAGGGGCCGACTCCGACCTGCCGTTGGGTGTGGGATTTCGGACCGTTCATTGAAGATCTGAGTTGTTATTACTCCCCTTTGGGTCGTTGTCTCTTTGACTCAAAAAATTCTCAAGTTTCATAAAAAACCAGTAAATTTCGTTTTGCTTAAAATGTGTTTTAAGGAGTATTCTCTTATCATCAGCACTAGAATCAAATAATAAGGAAAGCAATAATCCAAAAGTAGTCACAAAGGAAGTAAGGATATCGAAATACAGAGCTATGCAAGAGGGAGATACTCCTAAGTCTGTACAAAAGTTTTTTTAATTTAGATATTGCAAGTTTCCAGATAAAATCGGTTTTCGGGGCAGCACCGAGATACTGGCTACTGGGCTGATGAATACCCTTGGGGACTAACAATCCACCAGCAGAGGCATAATAAGGTTAAACCATATCTACTTGAATATATAAAAAGTAAATGATATCGGTATTGTTTGAAAGAATTGCGTGGTACCCTGAAAATCACGATCATAGCAGTAGGCATATACTAGTAGGTAATTTGTAAGAATTGCCGTTGATCTATAACTTCCGATAATATCAGTATCACAAAACTGGACGCTATCAAGAAATTACCGAGGGCCCCTATGAAGACTTCAAGCGCACGTTGCTGTGCTAGATACTACATGTCATGTCTCATAGGCTTCGTCTTTTAATGAAAAAACTATATTAACCATGATAAAAAATAAATATCAGATTGTGTCAATTTGACAAAAAGGGTAAACTCGGCACTAAAATTAACGACAAAAGAGACGATTTTAATATCAAAATGATTAATTTCCTTAGCATGGACATCAATATATCGACTTTAGTATAAACGAATTTTATTCATACAAATACAATTCATACAGAGCATAAACAAAAAGGATTCAGATACCAGCTAAGATGCTTATGTAAATCTGTTTTCTGATTGCGTACAACATAAACACACGACAATAAAGCTCGTTACAGTACGCAGAATATTGATACATAAAACGATATCTGTAACTTTGACTGTTATATTAGAAAGGAAATGAAAAAAAAAATCAACAGGAGAAAAAGAAAATCTAAAATCTATTCCAACTTTTGCTGCTTAAAGATTGTATTATTCACAGTTGATTCGTTGTGAATGAACAAATAAAGGGATATGGAGTAAATGTTCATGGGACAAAATCCCTATGAAAATACGGCAAGATTAAACAAATGGAACAACGCTTTTATTGTTTTTATCATCTTGAAGTCACCATGAGGCATTCAACAAAGAGCAAACACTCTAAATTTATAGCAATTTCAAGACGACCCTAGCACCGGTTTAAGCGGAATTAAGCGGAAGACTTTCTCATTAGGCATAGTTATCTCTGTGACGGCCTTATTTATCAAGGCTTCAAAAAAAATTCCGTCTGATATTATTATTTTAAAAGTTCAGTAATATATATCAGTCCCTTTTGAAGAAATTAGAAGTGTCGGTTAACTGTGATTCTTGATTCATTATTGAGTAGTGGGATGCTTTTGAGATGCTTCCAGAGACTACCACAATAGAAGCTGCTTGGCGCATAATAAAACCGGTTTAACCAGCCAATTCTCTTCGAGATGCCTGTAGCAAGTCAGGACCATTGCAGTTGAAAGGTTTTTGTCGGTGCTTTTGTTTTTTTGTGTTTTGTCTTTTATGTTACACTGTTATTTTTAGTTTTGTCTTTGTTGATGATGTTTGTTGATAGAGATTTTCCTCGATATCTATGTACAAAGATATAAAAATATTTTTCAAGCTTTCGCCTTGGTCTTGTTTGGGGGTAGAGAAGTAACACGTGCCGTGTATTTAAATTGGTTTTGTCTTACGGTTAGAAAAGTAAGTGAGAACCGAACCGTCAACCAAAAGCGAACAATCCAAGGACAATGGCAACACCAGAAACAAAAAAGGGGGAAAAACAGAGACAAACCATGGGTACGGCACGGAAAAGAAAAATGAAGACACACACACACACACACACACACACACAAAGATGAACAACACGGACCCAATAAAAACCATAGGTGAGATCATGTGCAACGGTAGAAACTGACATTTACCAATCAGCCACCCAACAGATCTTTCACACCTCAGTTTAACTAGGTACTTGGATGAATATTTCAATGTCTAACAGCCGTCAGTAGCAATTGCTGTTGAGTTGCTGGCGGCCACTACTGCAATGGGAGGTGAGGTTTGTGGCGCGTCTTAGAACCGGTTTAACCCACAATTTATTTTGAAATGCCTATACCAGTCAGGACCATTGCGGTTGACAATTCCCCGGTAGTTTTGCACCTGCTATGTCTATTTGTCCTGGATTTCGACTATTGACATTTCTGTTCACTAATTTTGTTATAACCCTCATTTTCTATATGGAATGTAACAATATTAACAACGGTTTTGAATATAACAAAAAATGATGTGTATATAAAAAATAGCAGTTACCAGTTCATTATGGAGTTATATTCTAACAGACCAACTTGGTACTGGCCGTGATAATGTCAGTACTTAATCAATATGTCAATTATTCCGTAAATAATGGTTGCTGTTTCATAAATAGATGTAGATTGATAATGCCAACTTAAAAATAATATAAAGCTGGAGACACAGGACATATCAATATCCCTCTGAAAGTAATTTTAAAATATACAACTACCTTGTATGCCAAAATGAGGAAAATTGATTTAGAGCACTGTTGGTTATATGATAAAACAGAATAGTTTCCAACAACAACAGCATCATATTTTTGAATTAGACTTGAAATGAAAAATGCTTTTTCTAAGTCACAAAATATGTTTGTTTTATAAGATATGAAATAAATTGAATGTAGCGTTGCCCGACATCTAGCAATGAGTTTAGCTCAAACTTTTGCAAGGGGCCGTGTTGACCTAACTATGCTCAATGTTAAAAGATACATGATGACTTAAAGATGAAGAACAACAATAAAAGCGTCGTTACATTGCTTGTTTTTACCAATTATTTGTAGAAACTTTGTCTCATGTGCATTTACTCCATATCCCTTAATTGATTATTGTAGTCTGATACGCAATTAACTACATACAAATATATTTTACATTCAACACTGATGTTTATTCAACAGAATAATACAGATTAAACTAATACTAATTTTTACTTTTGACTAAATAATTTCGCAGAAGTTGGCTGATGCATGCATAGCAGACGATACTTCAAGTGACTGCAGGATTAAAAACAACAATAAAAGCGTTGTTCCATTGCTTGTTTTTACAATGTATTTGTATAGACTTTGTTTCATGTGCATTTACTCCATATCTCTACATTGATTATGGCAGAAGATACTGTCGACACAAAGACGCAAAGTGTCTCACATCTCAGGAAGTTCATATGAAGATATTGTCATACTTAACCTGTTGAAGCAGAAATTCTCACATCTCAGGGGGTTAATATGTACATATTGTTTGTCATACTTAACAGCCGAAAAGCAATTCCTATAATGGCCGTCATTTAGATTACAAAGTCACGGGATTTTTATTTGGAAATGACGTAATTTAACTTTTCGGAACAGGCGCAAGAAAAACCATGACGGCACGTTTCTATGTCTTCACATGTTTATTTGATTTCCCAGGACTCAACTAATCTTCGATTATCTCCATGGTACCAAATTAATAGGATTAATAAGAGACTTTTGGCAAAATATAGCGCTATTGAAATAGCGGAAGTAAAAAATCGCTACTAAAAACTAGACATTTCTAGAAAACGGTACAAGGTAACAAAATAAGTTTGTTATAGTACGATGAAAAATGAAACTATGTACAAATCGAGCTAATAATCTTCAATTGAAACGATTGGGAAAAATTTTCCCAAGATTAAAGGGCGATAATCCCGATTGTCAACATTCGCGATAGACGTCAACGCAGCATTGTCAACCAAAATAATCAAAATTATTGCCTATGTTTATTAACAGTGTAGTAAAATATTAAAAATTAAAATTTTTTGCAAACTTACAGCATAAAAATTTCAATTTGCATGTCGATTTACTGTCACAATTGTCAGAAAAACGAGTAACGATTGAGGGGGGTCAAGAATTTGGACTTCAGGTTCATATCAATAACCCATTCTCTACCGATTTTAATAAAATCAGTGCATGCCTACAGGTATACAGGGGTGGATTTTGATAAAACAAGTACCTTCAGGTAGATAGAACGGCATGGAGTGCATGCAGTGATTTGCAGTGACAGGTTAGGCCTATATGCCTTTACCTACAATGTAGTATATTGGATACCTACTTGCCATTCTTTCCTTGTATCCCCTCTCTACTTGAGTAGGTATCCAATATACTACATTGTAATGCAGCTATTGACAGGTTCAGACCATAATCTGGCTTTATTTTTTACTTTACTTACCTTATTTTATTTATTTTTTGTTTTGGCCCCATAATTTTGTGTAAACACTGTACACATTGTAAACATATATACACAGTGCTAAAATATTAATAACTTTCCATTTACAAATGCTGTATTTTATATTGGAAGCAATTTTCTAGGGTTAAATATAAGGTCTGTGGATTGTCTACAAAATCTTTGACTCAGTAACACATGTTATTTAAATTTTCATTACTATGTTGGATATATTAGCTGAAATAAATTCTGCATGATTCAAATTTTTAATAATTATTATCTATTGAGAGAATATTGATAAAAGAATTTTTATCCAAAGTATCCCACACCCCATACACCCACAAAATGAATTTAAACAAGTTAATTATTCCCTTAGTGGGGGTTATATTCTTTCCCTAAGCTTCTGTTAATATTATAACATGTACATTACAACTGTAAATAACTCACACCCACCATGACAGAACAGTAGAAGTTGTGACAAGAAAGTTTGCAACACTGGTATATAGGTGCTTATGTATGATACAAAGCCTTTTTTAACCAAATTAGTTGTGATAAAGTAATTAGAAATGTAAATTGGTATAAACAATGTAAAGAAAAAATAAATCAAATAAAATCAATTTATAGATTGATTTCAATATCTAGGGCTTGTTTTTTCACAGTTTAATATTATCCAAATTTCTGAATATAGCTAAAAACAGTGACTGAAAGTGATATGGCTTTGATACTTGATATTGTCTAACTAATATTAACTCATGGACAGGTTTATAGTTGATCAGTACTGATCAATCATTGAAAAAAAAAGATGGAAACATCCTCACTTCCCATTCTGTCAATCTTTAACATTTTTTCCAATAAATGCTGTATGTTTTTATTTTCAGAAGAGTTTTTTTTTAAAATGCAACAACACCCTCAAATTACAATGTCACACTAAAAAAAAATTGTGTAATAAAGTCACTGGGACTTATTCAAAATATATCTATATTGCACTCTACTAAAAATAAACAATTTTTTTTTTCTAAAATAAGTAATCATGCAGGTTATACGGCTGGTTCATGTCAGTTAACTTCTAGGAATCAATATTACTTCAGCAATTTAATTTACATGGGGGCTAAGTATTTGTCATAATCTATCCATATATTTCAAATTAAACATTTCTTTCTGTGTGGTGACAATGCATCAGATTTTTTTCTTTCTCACTCTTCAGACAAAATCCTAAAAATTCACAGACTTAATTAGCCCAAATCAGCATAACCAAGCAGATTTGTCCATGTTTTTCCTCAGTATAGATTGAAAACTGACTAAATTGAGTGTCAAAGATCAAGAGTGACACTATTTTCATACCAGGATATGAGAAAATATTTTTTTTTACCAAATCAAAACATGAAAAACAACTAATTGGGGAAAAAAATACCACATTCAGCAATAGCATGTGGTGGAATTTCACTGAGTTTCAGAGGACATCTATTTTTCCACAAACAAATCTCATCTTATGGCCTCACAGTGGCACTGATAGCTAGGAATATAACCCAGTCAAGGAATGGAGCAGGGGTAAATTATAAAGTACAGAGGTGTCATGCATTTTTTTCTATGTTGTAACAATGGATCCATAAGCAGAATAATGACCTCTCCAAAGAAATGCAGCCCATGTGCCTTGGTGGATGAAAATAATTTCTTTATGTTCTACAAGCATGAAATAAGACATATATATCAAGTAAAGTGTGCAGTGGAATGCATAAAACACTTAAATAAACAGGTTATTCACATAAAACAATCTAACATGCAAAGTTGTTCTTGAAACATAATTACAACTGATGATGACACATGTTACTGCCCCCT
>MJUU01041911.1:68512-89244 GCA_002080025.1 Modiolus philippinarum | reverse complement strand
ACCCCAATGTTGGAATCAAGAAAATGGAATCAGTCTGTCTCTAGACCTAGTGACAAGTCACAAAGAAATCTAATCTTAAGTATTAAGGCGTTAAATATGGGAAAATGCGCCATCGGCGAAATTCTACCCTACCTCGGAGATGCTTCCAGAAAGTTGGTTGTTTCTAAATAACGTCATCTGGTAACTGTATGAAAATTTGAAGAACTCTTTTTCATGACTCTCTGAACACGAAAATACCAGTCGATATGAATATTAATTAGGGGAAAAAAATTGTGTCACTTCGTTCCGACCACAAAAAATGTAAACAAGAGTTGCTCGTCCACATTTTGTCCTTCACAAGGCTCGTGTAATTATTCAATTTGACGAAATATTTCACTCAGATAGGAGATCAGAATGTATCAGTCATCTACTAAATGACCTTAACTTTCATTCAAAAGCATAAACTTATTTAGTTTAAGTTATTAGGACTAAAACCAGCAAATATGAAGGGTCGTCAAAATCTGATTTTCTCAAAGTTGTATAGCGCCACCTGGCGGTGACGTTTCAAAAATTATCTCCACTTGTTTTTCTGTAATCTAAACCGCCCATTTAACCGTCAAATCAGGGAAATGCTTTTCGGCTGTTAACCTGTCTACACACAAGGTCCCACGTCTCAGAGAGTTAATATGAACATATTGTTTGTCATACTTAACCTGTCTACACACAAGGTCCCATGTCTCAGGGAGTTCATATGAACATATTCTTTGTCACAGTTGATGATAAAACTACTTTGCTTGTTTTTACCATGAATTTGTAGAGACTTTGTCTCATGTGCATTTACTCCATATCGTTTCATCCACCATTGTATATCGGTATAAATGTTGTAGTTTGCATCGCTGCACTTTATACTATTCTGCTTCAAAACAAATAATATGACTGTATGATATTTTTTCAGAAAATACAATTTTGAAGTCCTTCTATTTTTATGGATTACCGTCTATCTTTTCTTTATTCCTAATTTTTATTGTTGTTGTCTGCATAAGAAAGAAGGTAGAGTGTACAATACGGTGGAAGGTAGAACACCAGTCCGATATTACAGTAGCAGTAAATACGGACGCTGGATATGAAATGATAGATGAAAACTTGATTTTTCACGACCGAATGGTAACAAATATAGTCCGACCAGCTCATGCAGATCCAAGTATCACAGATGATGAAGCTCTGTCGGAGGAATTTGTCAGGAAGAGTGGTGAGTATCTAGAGCCAGTTCCAGGAAAAGACACAATATCGAGTAGCAGTGACGACTCTGTTGTAGTTATTGTTCACAGCGATGACTATTTACATCCGTACAATTCACTTGATCTTGACCGGAAGAATAAAACTCACGTGTACAGTGTCACGAAACAAAGACAACATATTAATTGTAAACATTCCGACCAAGAACACATGATGCTCTGTTCTTATGAAAATATTATTGAACCAGCCCTTCCTGTTAATCAAAGTGTAGATACGAATATCCTGGAGGACCCATTTCACGAATCACGTGACGATTACAAAGACAAAGTTATCACTGTGAAACCAGATATTTGTGACAAAGGAACAATTGAATACCAGAACACATTAGAACTGTCATATATTCAGGACAAGCAAGAAAATGACAATGAAATCAACGACTATGATGATTGTTCATATACAATCTAGGTACAAAATACAATTGATTTTCTTAATAATTTGTACAAATCCTAGCACATTATACCAGTAATGTTAAAATTTCTGTAGTAGATAACAAAATACTGCAGTCACAACAACCTAAGTTTTCTACAGATAAAAACTACAACAACCCATGTCTCTTTAGTGCTGATCAAATAGAAAATAAAATGGAAATATGTGTGGGAACGAATAATCGAATCTAAATGAAAAGAGAATACTGTATGTTTTTATACGGGGGGGGGGGGTTAATATTCTGGCTTTTTGCTTTTAGCACGAAAAGTGCGAAAATGTCCCCACGAATATTTAATGCAAACCTGAATATAAATGAAAACAACAGTTTTTATTTTAAAAAAATCAGGGAATTTAACAACCCCTACCCACGAATAAACCCAAGAGTGAAAAACCTCGACAATTTGTACTGCATATAGAAAGTATTCTCTAGTATTGAGATAATAACAATTCAAATAACAAATCACATCTCTTTTCTTTTTGTTATTTAACTAACTTTGGGACAGAACTTTGACTTATAAACACTTTGTCTTATGTGCATTTACACAATGTTTATTTGATAGCATGATATGTGATATCGGCAATAATACATTGTGCAATAAGAATTAATATTTCGAAAAACATATATTTCAAATTATTCACACATGCAGAAACGCACTTTCAAAATTAGATTAAATAGCTTTTCTTCTTACAACCAAGGATAACCAAATCGTCTACTTACATTTCTTCAGTTCAGAAAAAAACTCAAACAGTCGGGAAAAACATGTAAAAGAACAAATAATCTGAAGGGTTTCAAACAAGTATCAAAGTCGGATAAAAGAGTTTTCTAAGTGGGAAATATTGCTTAGTTTCATGCAATTTTTCAACTTTATGCAATGTATTTTTTCAAATGATTGATTATAGGGAAAACACTAACGTACCAGTCCATCGAAGAAACAGGCAAAGTTCATTGTTGCGGTGGCACATTTAGGAAAAAACGTAAACTATTGATGTTTGACTTTAATAAAATTAACAAAGAAAACGTCATTTTGATAGAGAAAAAATCTTGCGTTATTTTGCCTTTCTGAGTTATCAGCGTCCAAAATTTAGTTACATTGTACACTGAAAAGTACAGGAGAAATTTCCTGCCAATTTTTTCTCTAGATAATCAGTCAAAAATTATCTAGAGATCTAACACATGTTTGAATGTAAAAATTGTTTGGGGTGTGTTTTTATGACCAATTGAATACACCTAGGCCAAAAATACCGAATCTAAATTTTTGATGTGCCGCCCACTGCCCGACTCTTAGCTGGAATACTACTTAAGGATGTTTGCTGGTCAATTCTGAAATAACAAGGATTTCAATTAAATATAATTTTAAAAAAAATGAAAAAGAAGTAATTTAAGGAAAAAAATGATAGGTTACCGATGTAATTTTTGAGATACGAGTGTTTTAACAAAATGGCCGGAAACTGAACTCCTCTGCATTTTTCATCGGTTTAACATGAACAATATATATACAATAATGAATGTGACAAAATATCACCAATTGAATAAAACTTTTGTCAGAATGCTCCAAAAGATGTAAAAAATGAAATAAAGGAAAGAAAATAGGGGTCACCAGGCAAAAAAATATTAAGCTTTTAATTGGATAAAACCAGGGAAGTCCGAAAATCTGAAATAGATACACACACTTGAACAGTGAACATCCTTAAGTATTTTACGACTTAGATGGTGGTATATTCAACAAATATTACAGTAAGTTGAAAATATCTTAGAAACTACGTTGCAGAAATTGATCATTATTATATGAATGATCAATAAGATGGACAGAAAAAAAAATGAAAGCAAGTCTCAAAACGGCTATAAGTTCGACGACGGCTGCCAAAATAATAAAAAAGTCCTACTTTATTCAATAAAGTAAGTGAGAACCGAACCGTCAGTAAAAAAACCGGACAATTCATGGACAATTGCAACATCGGAAACACTAAGAAACAAGGACACCGTATGAGTACCGGACAAAAAAAGATAAAATGAAGACACACATACAAATGATCAACATGGACCCAACAAAAACCATTATTCAACTAGAGGAATGTATTCGAAACGAATACTATATCTCCCCGACCTGACATAATTTGTTCCAGGGGTCATAATTGTAATACTAAATTACTGACCCGGCCTGACTTCCCTCAGAGATAATTTTTCCTAATTGATAAATAGAAAAAAAGAAGGGAAACGGGGAATGTGTCACAGAGACAACTGCCAAAAGTGGAGTAATAACAACTCAAAGCCCATAAGATCTTCAATGAACGGTGAGGAAACCCCACACCCAACTTTGAGTTACCATTGTCAGCTGATAGTAGATTAAGTGATGCATATTTTTATGTGCTTTATTTTACTGTCTTTACATATTTAATATAACATAATTTTGTCAAATTATTTTTTATGAAATTAAGGTATCAATTTCATAAATACCATCCAGTAGTATTATCTCTGATTAAAGTGTCGTATGAAGCAATGACGACAAAAATGTCTAGGTGTAACTATTAACTGACAAGTTCAATTAAGATAAGAAATATATGATTTTTCCATTAAATCGTAAATCAAATTATAATATGATGAGTGGAGGTTGGGAATACATTGTATATGAGTATGACGATATTCCAAATGTATGTAATTGTAGTAGGTTTATCATGAATTGAAACTAATTTTGAATTTATCAGACTTTTTCAAACTAGGACACTTACATGTTGTATTTGTTAGAAACATGAGTACAGGTATGTTTTTTTATAAATTAAGTAAGCTGTGCACAACACAACTTTCATTCGTCTGTTCACTAGATTTTATTCGTCTGTTGGTTTTTAAATTTTACCTGTTTAGGCTGTAATCAGTACAAATACTATTTTTAGTAACAATTTTAATTATCAAATATCTCATTAATTGTTTGACTAATTAACACATAAAAGTACATGGACATAGATCAAATGGAAACTGATATATCCTGAAATTTTGGACATCGTGAGTGCAGTGGTTTTTGCAAACAAGCGAACACAAATTTTGTGACGGAACCAACGAGTAAAAACAATATATCTCCCACCTCTCTGAGGCGGGGAGATATAATAACTCAGGAACTGTTATGCAGAAATGAATCATATTTTTAAAAATGTTCAATTAGACGAGAGGAAGGAATTAATACAAAACACATTTCAAAATGGTTGCCATTTTCAAGTTGGCCGCCAAAAACGTTAAAGTTAAGACTCTACTAAATGACCAATCCGCTGCTGGCATAGCCTCAATTGGTACAAATGTAAACACAGTCGTGCTGCTTTCACTTTGCATATAACTGTCAATATTGACAATATCGAAGTTCTAAGACGCACAAGTGATCATTAAACACTTACGGATTGACCATCATTTTGATCCAGTGAAGCTCGTTGCATGTTAAAAATACTGAAGCCTCATCAATGATGACATGTAAGCCCAAGTATCCGACAGGTAAAATTGGTAATTTGCATACCTAAGTTGAGTGACGCGATAGAAATTCCTTGTTAGACTTTAAAGTTCGGTCAATGATTGGATATGTTACTTGGCAGACGTGTCACTTAGAGAAAATCATATCGCCGCATAGAGGTTATAAAGAAAAATCACAAAACGTTAGAATGGCTGCCTATGGAAAATATCAAGGGGAGTCTGACCTTAAAAATGTCTACTTTTATCTAATTTCAACCAAAGCTGATTTGAAGCTAGATTTTGACATTGCAAACAACAGACAATGGGAACAATATTCCAAATGGCCGCTAATTTCAAGATTGCCACCAGGGCACGGTCAAATTTTAACTTTATCTGACTTCAATGAAATTGATTTCTAGCTAGTTTTGACGCTACAAACAAAATGAAAGCGTCAAATTGTAAATCAGGGGCGACATAAGTGCAAATCTAGTCTTATTCTTGTTCATCTCTTCTGTTTCCTCTTACATTTTGACCGAACTTTTTCTCAGAGAAATCAGGCCAAATCTCGACCAAATGTTTGAGAAAATGCGCGGTAAAAGTATAACTCATTCTTAAAGGTCTCATAGTGACTTCAAGATGTAGAACAACAATTAAAGCGTGGTGCCATTACTTGTCTCATATACATTTACTCCATATCCTTTCATTGTTAATTGAAATTTTGCAAATGGCACTGGTCGCTAACCATGGAAACGAAAAAGGCGGGAAAATTAAAAGTGGTCGGAACTTTTAAGAAAGGTTATTATATATATATATGGAAAACTAGTTTCTTGTGTCACAAAGTTCACAATGGTGAACTGTGCCATGGAAATGGAAACAAGACAGGAAAATAAATAGTGCCCAGAATTGAATAACAAATAAAGAAAGGTTGCGCAATATGTATAAAACTCGTTTCTAGCCGTTTATTTGACTAGGGTATTCATTTGAGAGACTTTATGATACAGTCTTTTCCATTTTGCGTCCTGAAAATGTGCGACTTGATTCATGCAGACCAATAGTCAAAACCTAATGAAACTTCAAAGGATGGTGCAAATCCATTTCACGATGTCTACACATTTTCAAAATTGTCAGGGATGCCATAGAAATTAAAAAAAATGAAAATTCAAAATGCTCCTGAGTAGATGAAATTTTACAGCAGGTTGTATTGGAGGTTTAAGAACTATTTATGTGAGAAAATCCATTGCCAAGGAAACTGGCAAAGCAGGCAATTTCAAAACAACGGCAGTAGAATACCGAAGGAACAAAGCACAAGATTACACAAATCAAAGTCCAGAGACAAGGCAAAAGCAAGAACACCAAAAGACGGAAGACCAAAGACACCACATGCCTACAAAACACTCGAACGTTACATATACAACACAAAACACTAAAGCACTAACAGTGTGAACTCTCAATAAACAAGAGTGACATCAGGTGCCCCGGAAGGGTAAGCATGTCCTGCTCTGCACACAGCACCCGTCACACGGTCAGTGAGGTATATGTTCTGAAACATCTGTTAGGTAACTGATTGGTTATTGTCATTTTCTAACCCTTAGACAAAACCAACTAAAACCATGGTACGTGTAACTTCTCTAACCCTCAAACAGTACCAAGGTGCAATTTTGAAAAGCTTTTGTAATCATTTTAGTATTCAAACGTGGACAAGGACAGATCGGTACCACAGACATCACTAACGAAGACAAAACTAAAATTTAACAAGACAACACAAAAAACTAAAGCACTGACAGTGTGAACTCCCATAAAAACTGCTCCAAATTGTACAGAAAGCTTTTACAGTAAACATAGAAACTATTTTTAGGTAAAAAAACTAAAACGACTGCTGATTCCATGGAAACAAAAGTGTGGGAAATTAAAATTACTTAATTTGACGAAATTTTATCAAAATTTGCAGAACTCGAATTTGGTCCTGGATTTCTGATATTAAGTGTGTAATATTAGATAAGAATATCACAATATAGATTTTTTCTTGATTCTTTAAAATACGTGATGATGATTATAGATTATTACATGATATTTTTCATATCACACCCTCTATCAGCCAAAGGTCGTGATATCAGCCAGAGAGCCGTTAGGCTTGAGGGATGACTTTATGACCAAGGGCTGATGAAGGATGTGATATGAAAAATGACATGTAATGATATTTTTATCATATACTTCAACTATGAAAGAAATTTTCGGCTGAAAAAATATTTATACTTAAAAAATGCAGCATTAGTACTTTGTTATTATTTTTTCTTTGATATGTGCAATGTTTATTTTGCGTGTGATAAAGCTTCCGAGTAGTGATGGAAATACACGCGATAATTACCGGAAGCAGTTGATAACGATGTCATATCAGCCCGCTTCGTCAATTTTTGTTCAAATCATCTGGTTCTATCGAGGGATAAAATTTCAATCACATTTTACCTAAGTATATGATAAATAATGATATTGAGATGTCGTTGTAACATTTATTTACCAGCAGTTTATCACTGTTGATAGCATAATTACCTTTAGCTGAAAGAGAATGTTTGTTTTTTTCTAATACACTCAGTCAAAAGCTGATATTTCATTGTTTGCAAGAATAACTTGTTACTCTTATCATTTTATCTTCTACTGCATCTTTTTATTTTCGATTTTCAATATATACATTCACATTTTTATTAAATTTAACACGTTCTTACTAGATTCGTAAACAATAGCACACAACAGTGATGTTGATTTTATTTCGTCCTGTTTAGGTCATTGGATTAGATAAAATTGTTTTTAATTGACATTACAAGTACTTTATTATTGATGTATAAATATGTTGACCTATAAAATCTATAACAAGCGGGAAAAGGAAAAAAAAATTTTTAACGGATTGAACTAGAAAAATATCCGGTCGAAGCAAATACAAAAAATTCCAGCCTATATAGTTCACCAGGAAGTTTTCAAATACAATATAAGTACTTTGTTGTTTAATTAAAGGTCAATTGTTGTACACCCAATAACATTATTTAATGTGTTTGACTTCCTCACTTTCGTGTTCGTCACATCATTTTATTTATGTGTGTTATTTGATATTTACAAGTAAATGGACTCGCTGAATTCTACAAGTTATACTAATATGTGAAAAAGAAGGGAAACAGGGAATGTGTCAAAGGGACAACGACCCAAAGGGTAGTAATAACAATTCAAAGCCACCATAAGATCTTCAATGAACGGTGAGGAAACCCCGCACCCAACGGCAGGTCGGAGTTGGCCACATTTATACTTTTGCTATTGCAGTTTTTGCTAATAGACGTTTTCTCAATGGTTCCTTTTATTCTGATATAAAAATATTTCTTATCCATTCAAATTACTTCATACAGAAGTTACCAAAACGAGTTTTAATTTCAAAGACAAATTTACAAATTTGAACTCAAATTCAAATTTTGTGAATAAATTATACTTATCTGTCTTATGCACTTTAGGATTTCTTTCTTTTTTGGTAATTAGCTAGCCCTGAAGTCAAAATGACCAATGTTCATATGACTTCCGCCCAGCTACCCACCATGATTTTAATTTCCTCTTGTCTTGCAGACACCAAGTATATAACTGAATCATGATGAGGGGGGTTGGGTGGGTTGGTACATAAGACATGTAAGTATAATTTAGTCACAAAATTTACATTTAAGTTCAAATTTGTAAATTTTATTTGATAATTTAGGTTCTAACCTGTCTTATGTACTTTATTATTTCATCTGATTCAAATGTTTCCCCTGAGCTGTGGTCTGCATCATGATGAAATAAACTTATCTGTTTTACGTTTTTCAGTATAAAAACCGTTTATACATATCCCACTACAGTTTAATTATACAACTGAAGGCTGACTTCCTATCATCCATTCAAGCATTCACTTCTATATTTACATGATTATCACAGAATAATGTCAGTGATAACGCCGTTAAAATGCTTCCAATGTAAGGAGTTTACATATATCTTAGTGAGTTCGCCAAGATAGAATCTTCTATATATATATTTATTCTGAAATTAAAGATTTAAGAAATCAACATTAACTTCTTTCAAAAAGAACTTTATAAAAGATGTAGATTGAATCCAATCTGCACTTTCTAATATGTTCTTCATTGACACTCCATTACATAATGCCCATGATGGGCTTACAGATCTAGTTGAATGTCACTTAACTTTCCTTTTTTTCTTTTTTATTCATTTTGTAAGCTTTTTTTTATTGTTTTGGCTATCCATCTAGAAATTGTCTGTGCTGAAACAACTTTGTGTGGTTTATTCACAGATAAAAATAATTTTGAACCATCTTGACTTCTATTTTTAATCCCCTCTTTTCTTTTCAGATAATGGTAAATAGCATGTTTAGGGTTTTAAAGTTTGTTTTTTGGGAAACGATTGGACACAATTTTTTGCATTTTCATTAGAAACCTTATCTTGAAAACTCGTGTCTGATGAAGGTTATTCCCTTTCCTGAATTTTGACTGACCCATCATCTAACCTTAGAGACAATTTTGACTGACCCATTACCTAACCTCAGAGACTGAAGGTTACTACATCTACGAAAGTTGTGATTGCAATCAAAAATACAGTTTTCCATGTCAAATATTTAAGACTGTAAAATTTCATAGGTTTCAAAAGGTGGTTTCTTTCACATATCTTATACCATAGGTAAATCCAATCCAGGCAGAAGTTTACGTACAGGGGGTCTAGAAGTGAATACATTTCCAATAATCTAATTATGTAATGATGTTGAACAACTGGAGTTTTATCAATGGGGCTAAAACTGGTGAGAACATAACCGATATTGTTCTATATTTGAAGCCTCCATCGAATAAATCAGTTAGAAAATTAGCACAAGTCTCTAAAGAAGCAACATAGGGATCAAAAGCACACTAGCTATGGAATTTTCGAAACTTGCTTCTATAATCTTTTTGTGTTGCAGATCTCCATGACTACGATAGATGTTTTCTAGTGTTTTCTGAAAAACCCTTTGCTTGGAAACTTTTGTCGATAGCTGCCATGCAGTCAATTGGAACACTTCTGGATGGTAGTCTGGGATCCTGACTCAATATTCTCTTTACCGTAAGCGGCTTCCGGTTCGAATATAGAGTCAGGTCACTAGCATTGAATCCGATTCAAATTTGAATCGGATTTCAACATTCGGAATGTCTCTAAATTTACGTAGGATCTGACGTCATGTATTGGCATTCCGAAATATAGGTACGTGACGTAATATCCGGTGTTAATGTAAACAAACAGCTGATTGAGATGAACTTGATTTTAAAATGGATTTCTGTAATACTTATAGCAATATCTTAGAAAAAACGATTAATCGATTCAATAGCTGTACAAGAAAAGCAGTCGGCTGTTTTATTTAAATTTTAGACAGTCTATCTTGATGCAGTTAAAAGAAACGCGCGAAATGCAAGTTCAATTCTTTGTAATCAAGATGGCGATTTATACAGCCAATCAAATTTGGTAAGGGATTGCTGATGACCTGGGGTTATATTTGAAGTGAAGCTTGCGTAACGGAAAACATTTTCCCAGGGTACCAGGTTATTCTGGATGGGGGTGAGCTTTTTTGTTCTTCCCCTGAATCAGAATGTTTTCAAGGACTTTTTATTTGGTTGGGCGTGACATTAGAAGATGTAACAGCTGTGAGTACAAAGGTTGTCTCGGCCAAAATGGTGCTGTTAGTATCAGTTCGCATTGGTAATTCTACATGTGTTGTAGTACTCTTGGGATTAGAGACAAAGGTGGGTAGGCATACGCAAACATATTGTGCCAAGGTACTATCAATACATCTTTTGCAAAAGCTTTCGGATCTTTTGTCCAACTGCAATACACTGGGGTGTTCTTGTTCTGTGCAGATGCAAACAGGTCGATCAGTGGTTCCACCGAAAGACTGAATATTTGAACAGTAACTTCTGGATACAATGTCCGCTCTGTCGATTTCACCCTTAATCGACTCAACTGATCTGCCAGTACACTCTTTGAACCGGCAATATGAGCCCCTACTAAGGTTTGCTATGGCAACATTCCATAAATTCCAAGTCTGTAGACACAACTGACTTTGTTCCTCCCTGTTTGTTTATATACTGTATCACAGTCGTGTTGTATGACCGAATTAGAACAGACTTGTTTTTAACAGAATGAGAAAGTGTTTTATGGACAAAATCAGTGCTTCTTGTTCGATATTGTTTATGTGTAACATCTCCATCTTGTCTGTCCCCAACCCATCAGACTCGCATCTGTGGTGATTGTTACAGTTGTTTGTAGAACAAATTTGTAGAATTTGGAGGACAAGTTTTCCAGCAAACAATAGGGATACCTATGGGGACTAATTGTGCGCCACTTTTAGCAGATTTGTTTCTTTATTCGTATGAAGCCAGGTTCATACAAAGGCTAGTTCAGAAAAAAGACAATAAGCTAGCCAAATCCCTTAATTTCAGTTTCCGACATATAGATTATGTTCTTTCATTGAACAATCCTCAATTAAAGGATTACCTTCATCTTATATACCCAAAATGAACTCGAAATTAAAGAGACCACTGACACACCATCATCAGCATCATACCTGGACCTATACCACTACATTGACAACTCTGGACGCCTGAAAACAAAACTTTACGACAAGCCTGATGATTTCGACTTCCCGATAGTGAACTTCCCGTTTTTGAGCAGTAATATTCCCACTTCTCCGGCATATGGCGTGTACATTTCACAACTCATTCGCTATTGCCGTGCCTGTAGTTTGTACAGCGATTATGTCAACAGAGAGAAATTACTGTCTCAAAAACTTATACATTTTTGTACATCAAGGGTATGTTCAGTCACTGTTGCAGTTGTCACTACAGAAGTTTTACGGTCGTCTCCACGATTTGACACACCATTACAATGTTTTTGTTTCACAAATGACTAAATACCGAACTTGCTGCAAATTTAATTTCTGCATATGACCATTTCGACAACTTATGTCTCATCAATGCAGATAAAATCTAAACATTTGGAAAACCATAAACTCAAAGATGCTTAATAGAGACCAAGTAATCAATATGATCTAAATTGAAAGCCAAAATAAGCTAAGGACAGAGCTTTGCATGAGGAAGATACTCCTTATTTTTGAACAAAATTTACAAAAATTTAGATATTGCAAGTTTTCAAATAAATCGGCTTTCGGGTCAGCACCGAAATACTGACTACTGGGCTGGTGAATACCCCCGGGGACTAACAGTGTACCAGCAGTGGCATCGACCCAGTGGTAACAAATAACTAAATACCGAAGTTACTGTAAAATGTCTCATCAGTGCAGATAAAATCTAAACATTTGGAAAACCATAAATATATCTTTGGGTAGATCCAGAGTTCGTTACCGGAGTGACCAACACCGACTGTGACAAAACCGGACTTTTTACTGGGAGTGTGACGGGTGCCACGCGTCGAGCAGATCATGCTTACCCTTCCGGAACACCTGATGAAACCTCAGTTTTTATAGGGGTTCACACTGCTAGTGCTTTAGTTTTATGGCGTTCTTGTTTATTTTTTATTTGTTTTGTTTTTGTCATACTGTCTCAATTCGTGTTGCTGTGACTTGCCATGATTTTGGATTTATGAATTTAGAATTTCCCATTTCCTCATTCTTGCTTCGGTATTAGTTTGCCGATGTATTGTTTGAAGGGGTGTTAAAGATTGACCCTTCATAGTGTTTGTTGTATACAACCATCAACTCAGATGTGCCCTGAGGTCTACATAAGGTTGAACTATATAATCCAGACTCATTTCGGACGGGCTCTATTGTTGTAACAAATGTATTTGAATTGGTCTCATGAACAGTCGACTGTTTGGGATCAGTAGTATACAAGATGTCATAATTCCTAGAATCTTGAGATATTGTTTTGATGTATTCTTCCCTTTCAGGAGATTTGATATTTCTTGTTTCAGTTTCAGTATTCGTTCTTGAGTGGGATAAACGTTCCCCATATCGAATCTGAACCTTCCCCCTATGTATGTTACCTCTTGCATTGACATTAGACTTGATTTGTGCTTGTTCACTATAAACCCTAGTCGAAGAAGAGCTTTACAACAATTTCTATATTTCGTTTTAAGTCGTTTCTTAACTGGTTTACTACTTACCAATCGGCTAAATATCTTGCCATTCTCACATTCATCTTTCTCAAATGGCATACTATTCCTAGAATTTTGAAAGGCTAGGAACACCAAATTTCAATGAAAATAACTTTTACCTAGAACGACTAAATCTGGTAAAATTTTAAAAAGAAATAATCGCAGAAGAATGCAGCATTGACATGACCATAGAACTAGCTTCCATTCGAGAAGTAACTGACGCAATTAGAAATCTTAACATTGGCAAAGTAGCTGATGAAAATGGCATATCATCTGAACGCTTTAAATTTACTGTAGAAGCGATATCTACAGATATAGGTTGATGATATCATCAATCAATTATTTACTCAGCTACAAGTTCCACAATGTCTAAAAATCGGAATTCTAACACCAGTCCTGAAAAAGAACAAAATTAAACCGTACCAGGCAATTACAGAGGCATACACCTCAGTATGCACAAAATCTTCTACAAAGACGATTCACGGAAAATACATCTAGTCTGTTTGCATCATTCATAGTAACGGAATACTCTATATAACATGAATCAACAAAATCGTCTTTAGAACAAGTAACATTAGATGGCAAAAAGGCTTTTGACAATGTGAGTCATGTTATCCTTTTAAACAAATTAAACAGCGATGGTATTGGAGGGAATATGTGGCTTTTGTTTAAAAAAATATACCCAGACTTAACATTGGAAATCAAATGTATCAACGAAATACTGTAAACCGGGAAATTTTCTCGCCGTCTTTATTTCGCGCTAAATTGACAGGATTTTAGTTTTTGAATTCGCGCTGCCAAATTGTTGACTATTGACTTCAGTAATAGACAAGTATATTCGCTTCCATTCTAAGCGCGAATGCGAAAATAGAGGAAATAAAACTGCCGCGAAAATTCCCCGGTTTACAGTATCAGACACTATCAGCATATCACAAGAAGTAAGGCAACGAGCAAAGTGATCATCTCTATTATAAATGTGTTATAAGAACACCAGTGTAAATGCAATTACCAAAAGCTGACCCGATGCCATTATAGGAAATATACATGTAGCTTCACCAACCTGCGCTGATGATATTGTCCTAATAAGTGACCGATATGGTGTCCAGGCAATTTTTACTATTGTTGAATTCAACACCAAAAAGAGACCTAGTACGAATAAATGCTGGAATGTCGTAGAAATAGCAGAAGTAAATGTCATAATATCGCAGTCTCTTATCTTTGATGGTGAAGAAATAGCTCGAATGAATAAATTTAAAACATCTTGGCATCATCAGCCAAACATCAGGAAATATTAATCTAAACGAAAGGCTAAAAATCAGTAGTCAAATTATCTTTGCCCTACAAGGCTCTGGTCCTAATGAAAGAGTAGGAAAGTCGCCATTTATTCTACAAAAAATATGGAAACAATATGTGGTACCTGGATATCTGTATACACTAGATGTACAAATATTCACCAAAATGACATAGTAAACCTAAAACAAATACAGAGGGAAACGGACAAACATTTCAATGTCTACCAGATAGGACCTAATCAGCAGTCGTGTATTTCCTTCTTGGAATGGAACCAGTAGAAATAATATAAGCTGGGAATGTTTTGTCATTATTTCGCAAGATTGTCCGTCAAAAAGGTACAGATGAAAAGAAAATTATAGAATTAAAGGTAGTAAATACTATTGCCGTCAAAAATACATTCATGAATAGAATCATTACAATTATTGAAAAATAAAAATTGCCAACTATCAAAGTGCTGTTGCAGGACCCGCAAAGCAAATGCACATGGAAACGAATGCCTTTAATCCGTATTGGATTTCAATATGGCCTGGTGAATGCAAAACAAAATCTACTCTTTAATATGACCTTCTAAAACAAAAGCTTATTAACAATCCAAACAACATTTAGAAATGTACGAACAACAACTAACATGACTTACGAAAAGCAGAGTTAAAATGTGAACTCATAACATGTATATTTATGTTACTGAATATTTTGTCAAAATACAGCAAATTAGCAGTCTCACCTTTTTATTAATTGTGTGTAAAAAGAGATGAAGACATAGAGTACTTTCTACTATAAAGTAAAGCCTTTGACAATATCAGAAACATACATACCATAAAAATTATTTCTGAGCTTGCAAGTATTTATGAAACAAGAAATATAAAACAAACTAGAATGGATAGAAATTCTTTTAGACATGCATACCAAACGTCGTAAAGTGCAAATTAAGTGAAAATATCTGCAAAAAAGGTTAAAAAAAGCACAAAAACTATGCGACCAGCAACATTTAAGGAGAACTAAGCAGTTGGAATATAAAACAATAAATGAGTAGACTTAAATAAAATGAATATATCCAATTTCTCATGACATATAAACAGTTATTTACATTCAATTCACATCATTAATTTTAATTACCTGTAGATCTAATATAAACGATACTAAGTGATATTGATTTAGAATAACAGTTCTTTTATTTTTTATCTTTAGGTAGATAGATACTTATATTCATATCCATGATATGTTGCTATTTGTCGGATCATTTGAAGAACCGATCATATCAACTTGAAATCTGCATTAAAAAGTATGGGTCACCATGCTTGTTTTTCTATAATGACTAAATACCGAAGTTACTGTGAATTTAAATTCTGCATATGCGCATTTCGACAACTTACGTCTCTTCAGTGCAGATAAAATCTAAAGGTTTAGAAGACCATAAACTCAAAGATGTTAAAAAACTGAGAGAGAACAAATAACCAATATGATCTAAATGTTGAGCCAAAATCAGCTAAGGACAGAACTTTGCAAGAGGGAGATACTCCTTAATTTTCAACAAAATTAAAAAAATTAGATATTGTAAGGTTCCAAATAGTATCGGTTTTCGGGTCAGCACCGAAGTACTGACTACTGGGCTGGTGAATACCCTCGGGACTAACAGTCCACCAGCAATGGCATCGACCCAGTGGTAACAATGACTAAATACCGAAGTTACTGTGAATTTAAATTCTGCATATGAGCATTTCGAAGTACTGACTACTGGGCTGGTGAATACCCTCGAATTGAGGTAAAAGTTTGTCAATTTTTAGCTATTTTTCCCATTATTTCACATGGAGTTTACGGGAAAATATGGAAAGGTAATTTCCAGCTTAATAAAAATGAATTTTTTATCCAAGAGAAATAAATATATTTTTGTAAATACATGTAGATAGTTTTTGATTTGATTTATTAAATACAACGAAAACATGTATATGTCACCATGCTTTTAACGGAATTATTTTACAAATTGTTCGGATTAAACATAATTTACGGGAAAAGGGAGCTAATTTGCGGCAAAGTTAGCAATATATGACATTTCACACCTGTCAGTCGATTATAACGTCACAAAGGAAAAGCTGTCAAATCGCTGTTCCGGCCTTTATATCAAACTTAACCAGTTTCGGACTTTTAACTTTTGAAATGCACGATCGAATTGCACAGCGCAACGGTGTCTACCTGCCTTAACAATAAAACATAATAGTAATTTATCACTAATTAGCGCAGAAACTTTTATATGATGGGCTAAACTTTTAGTATGTATGACATTTTTTACATGATACTACTAGCCTTTGAGGTCCACTCCGGGAAGAAATCGTTCTGTACATAAAGCTGTGAATAAGAACACGAAATTGTATATAGACAGCACTGAAATTGTTATTTTTGTCTTTTAAGTGATTTCTTTTATCAAAATATGAGAGGGTTCTGTAATATACCGGAGGTATAAACCTGTACAGAACAGAACAAAATATACATTTACTCGGATTCCTAGACCCAGAATTTGTATTAAATGACTTCATTTCACTTTCGTTTGGTTTTATGCATTTTAAAAATTTTTGAAATTATGGATTTCCTTTGTTTGTGTTCTAGTGCTGCTGATGAGGAATTGGTTTCCGAAATGGTCATTCAGCTCATTTAAATTATTGCAGTTGGAGTTAACATGTGTTATGCGCTCATGTTCATTTATTCCATATCCTTTCGTAAAATATTTGATACAGGAGTTTGTGTTTTATTGCAGTGTGGAGTTGGTCAAACAATTCCCCATGGTAGAGATGTATGCTCTTTATTTTTCTCAGATACTTTGTTCAAGTACTATTATCAAAATTTATGTAAATTTTAAAACCTAAGGATTAACTCCCTCCATCGTAGTTTTGTCCTTGGCTATATTTGATATCGCTGATTGTTCGGATTTCGTTTGGTTTTATGCATTTTAAACATTTTTGAAATTATGAATTTCCTTTGTTTGGGTTCTAGTGCTGCTGATGAGGAATTGGTTTCCGAAATGGCCATACAGCTCATTTAAATAACTAAATACCGAGGTTACTGTGAATTTACTACTCGGCTGGTGAATACGCTCGGGGACTAACAGTCCACCAGCAGTGGCATCGACCCAGTGGTAACAAATAACTAAATACCGAGGTTACTGTGAATTTACTNGCTGCATACGCTCATAGTAAGTTCAAGACGGCCGCTAGCAACGGATAATACCTTTTTGTGTAGGGACTGAAGACTATTGTGGCTACATTTTGTTTACCGTGTCCAGCAATTTTATGAGGAAAACATTTTTGAATGTTTTTTCCATATGTTGCAGTGTTATTTGCAGCCATCTTGGATAAAGCTTGAACCTGAAAAACACATCTTAATGCTATTGAGGGCAAGATTTGTTCCAACTGGTTAACGGTTTCAGACGAGAAAATCCTTGAATACTGGTGGACATCTTGGATAAAATGCAACAATGAATAACACGAGTAGTAAAGCACGTTACCCTTGACCACTTTTCTTCCCATAGATCTAATGTTTAAATCCCGAAACTGTTACCGATTATGCAAATGAGCTAATTAACCACGCCCATTTTTCTTTACATGGTTATGATCCCTAATTCCAAGCATCAAGAACGTAGAGCACCGTGAGCGTAGCGAAATGGTGTGAGAGTGGTGTGACGATTGGGGTGGGGCAACCGGGATCAGTATTCTAACCCTAACCTCTTTCAATTGTTTATCCTGTTTTTATGCTTCGTCTTTTGTTTTTCTATTACGATCTCTGTTATTTTCCTTTGTTTTGTGCACTCTGGAGTCTATGCTTTGTTTTGTTACCAAGCTTTTACACCTGTTTATTGTTTTATCCCGTTCTGTATCATTATTGATGTTTTTTCCCTCATCGTTTCCTGTATCTATATACTTTTCCTTTTCATTAGGCAATAAATAATAAACTAAATTACATATATATGAATTTTATTTTCCCCGTCATGAAGCAGTCATGGGTTAGGGAATGGGGACTGGGACAAAAAATATACAAAATTAAATAATTGAAAAAAAAAAATTTTTAAATTTAAAAAATGAATAAAAATATTTTCCTTTTTCTCTCCTCCTCTCCCTTTAAGGCCCAATCCTCCTCTCAAATTCCCGAGATGAGCACGCGAGCAGTACGAGCAGCGAAATGAGCACACGAGCAGAGAAAACGAGCAGCGTGAGCATGCCTTTAAACAGCGAATTTGTCACTTTTTACACCGCACAGCGGCGGCGGCGGCAGCAGTAGCAGCGGCAGCAATATTCCGAGATGAGCACGCGAGCAGCACGAGCAGCGAAATGAGCACACGAGCAGTGAAAACGAGCAGCGTGAACATACCCTTAAACAGCGTATTTGTCGCTCTTCCCACAGCACAGCGGCTGCAGCAGCAGCAATTTTCCCGAGGTGAGCAGTACGAGCAGCCAAATGAACACGCGAGCATACCCTTAAACAGCGAATATTTAGCTTTTCCCACCGCACAGCAGCAGCAGCAGCAGCAATATTACCGAGATGAACATGCGAGCAGCACGAGCAGCGAAATGAGCACACGAGCAGTGAAACGAGCACACGAGCAGCGACATTCCCAATCTGACCGTATTTAAAGCTTTGTTCTGTAAAATATCGTCATTCATACTTCGAATCCAGAGAGAGGAAGACGTCTATAATGTTTCACTGCGACCTTTGTGAATACACAACCAATCGTCAATTCAATCTCGTTCGCCACAAGAATCAGAAACACGACATGGAAGATACTTCGCCAACTGAATCGGATACAGAGTCCAACGTATCAGAAGTCTGCCTATAGCAACGAGGGAAGTAACGACTCTAATACGTCAGAAGAGTCCGCGGACGAAAGCACTGACGATGAAGATGACCAAGAGTCTCCATGGAAGCTGATAGTGAATCAAACATTTGACAAACTCGAACCAGAATACAACAAGAAAGTAGAAGAGTTGATGGAAGAAGGACACGACTCCGAAAAGGCTCGTTTAGCCGCATATGAAGACATGAATGAACTTTTTAGAGACCATATGAGAAAGCAATACCTGGAAACGGTGTTTTGGATGCAGGATTTCAACAAAGATCCAATTCACAAAAAGATCAGAGATACGGCCAAACGTTTTAGAGATGACGAAGACTACGAAACCAGGGAATCTTGGCAATATGCAGTGAAGAAAAGAAAATATCTGTTAGATGACGTATTGGGCGGATTCGAACCACCACCAATCGAAGACAGCAACAACTCGATGTAAATAAAAGAAAAGAAGAAAAGGTGGGATGGGGTAATGCGGCCTATCCTTTAAGATAGCCAGTCACAAGCCTGGATAAACGCAGGGTGCCCCTTTGTAATATATACTAGAATTCAGCAAAATGACCCCCTTGTCAAAATTTTTGACCCCTAATTACACCCCTACTATTAGAGATACGACCTCACGAATGTCACCAATCGCTTTAGAATTCCAAAGTTACACCGAATACATATATAACATCGCTATAGTACTTGACTTTGGAAAAATTGAAATTTGGGCCATTCCCGAAATTTATGACCCCTCATAAGTTACCCCGAAAATACATATAACATCCCTATAGTATTTGACTTTGGAAAAACTGAAATTTGGGCCTTTTCCGAAATTTTGGACCCCTCATAACACCCGAAATATTAGAGATATGACTTAATACATGCCACCAATCGATTTAGATGGTCAAAGTTACCCCAAATACATATATGACACGTCTATAGTACTTAACTAAGAAAAAATTGTATTTTGGGCCATTCCCGAATTTTCGCGTACCCCTTTCTCCGAAACGGTAAGAGATAGAGACTTGAAACCTTCACCAATTGCTGTAGGAGCTCAAAGTTACCCCGGATTGATATATACATTGTACGGGAAACGAACGATAACTCTGGAAATCGAGAAAAACACTAGTAGTAATGGGCACAGTTCACCCCCCCTTTTTTTACGCAGTAAAAGCTAAAAAAATATACTTTCAAATAAAGGGAAATGCTCCCATTGGTCCGTTCAAACATGTTTGGACTTGAAATATGGCGGCAACGCTCCCATTGGTCCATTTTGAATATTTGAATTTCAAATCTGGAGGGAAAGGCTTTCATTGGTCCGCTTGGAGTGTCGTCACTTCC
>MJUU01041911.1:7852-39380 GCA_002080025.1 Modiolus philippinarum | reverse complement strand
ACTTTTAAATTAACACCATCGATCGATTGCATCATCTTCTGGAATATTCGATCTATTAAAAGAAACGTAACAATACAGAAATGAACCGACCAATCAAATTGCAGGGAATTCAACCAATCAGACGCCGACTTTGTGATAAATCCAGCCAATCAAAACACAGATTAATCGACCAATCACAAAGCCCATAACAAAATTAACCGACCAATCAAAACCATCGTAACAACGCGTCTACCTGTATAAAATCAGACGCATCGAGCAATATATTCATTCTGCAACTAACAGCAGAAGTGAACAGACGTTACCAGGGAAAATAAACAGATTAAAGGTAAGTGAACTAAATTTAAATTACATTGAAGCCGGATAGAAATTTTGAAATTAAAGTTTGGTTGAACAATAAAGTAATTGAACTAGCCATAATAAGTAATCAATAATACAGAATAAAATAAGTAATCAATAATACAGAACTGAATAAGTAATCAATAATACAGAATTAAATAAGTAATCAATAATACATAACTAAATAGCGTATAACCTTTTACAGATGCATACGTGTGGATATTGTCAAAAATCCTTTGTCAGAAGGAGTCAGCTGTTGAAGCATTACCGACTAAATAAACATCACAATACCTTTACGTGCGGAATATGTGAAAAACGTTTTACTAACCGGGACAATTTAAAAAGACACGAGAAGAAACACGACAATCCAACCCTTCATCAGTGTAATGTGTGTGGACTTATGTACAGAAGAAATGACAGACTTGTACACCATTTGAAACAGAAACACCAGATTGGTGCAGGGATGCCTAGTGAACTCAGCATAGACATCATTCAACCCGAACAGTATTATACAATCACTAAACAAAGCGGGAAAATTATACCATGATTCAACACCGAATCGACAGAGTACAGCGTCACGCTCAAGGAATTGAACATTCAGAATGTTCCAGATATACTGAAATCATTAAAAAAAATATTCAACTCTATTTTGATGAAGCTGACTGAGAACATGCAGATGGAAGACTTGGTACAAGTTACCATGCAGTGCCCAGATTTTGATTTTCCCATCAGGCTACCGTTTATGCAAATGGGTCAGGTGACAGGTGACCTACTATTAGATGAAATTGAACGAGTGTTACAGTCCAACGAACAGTTTATGTTAGACGAAAGTTTGAGAATCGAGATCACACATGTCCGTCTTCCCGTAGGTGGTACCAGAAAAAGGTGTGCATATGTCGACACCGAGAGGTTCCTGAAGGAAAAAAGATGTATTATCCAGATAAAAAACAAAGACGACCTATGCTGTGCCAGAGCCATCGTTACGGCAATAGCCAAAATTCCCGGACAAGATCAATGGAACTCTATAAAACAGGGAAAATACATCCAGAAAGAATTGGCATTGGAACTACACGATAGAGCAGGAGTACCTCTAAAACACTGCGGCATTGACGAAATCAAACGATACTGGAGTATCAAATACATGTCATATCCAAAGAGCATTTCAACGGAATAATATATCATGGACCTAAAGCCGAGAAGAAAATATATTTATACTAACACGACAATCACTACGATGTCATTACTAGTATGGCTGCATTCCTGAGTCGCAACTATTACTGTACCGACTGCCAAAAGGGGTACGATCATAAAGAAGAACACGTATGCAACAATGTATGCCACTACTGTATAAAGGTTCACACCCAGAGTGAAGATGCCTGGACATTATGTACCGACTGTGGGCGCTACTTCAGAGGGTGCACAAAAAGACAACGACTTCGGGAAATTCGACCTGCACTACGTATTATAAATGCCAGAGTTGAGGACAAACCGTGAATAAACGTGAACATACATGTGGAAACACTTACTGCCAGACCTGTAAAGATTTCTGCTCTTCAGGACATCAGTGCTACATGTTACCTGCTAATACCAAGGATGGACAGAAGAAATAGACTTATATTTTCTTCGACTTCGAATGCACTCAAGACGCCATGATACAATGCAACCAGGGATACAATCCAGACGACAACGGCAAGTGCGCCAACTGTAAATCCATGAAGTGTGGAGCCTACAAGCACCAACCTAATCTGTGTGGTACACAAAGTCTGTTTAACATGCATGAATAACAGAATCGATGAACAGGCGTCTTGTAAAGAGTGTGGGAAAAACGAATTGGTATTTGTCGGACCCAATACCACCGAACAGTTCTGCAGATGGTTATTATCCGGAAACAACAAAGGAGCTACCGTCATCGCACACAACTTCAAAGGCTACGACTCAATTCCTGTACTGAGGTATTTATATCAGCAAGGAGTGAAGCCAACGATCAATCATAGCAAACGGAACAAAGAACATGTACATCGAAGTTTCCGGATGTCGGATTCGGATGATAGACTCAATCAATTCTTTACCCGTGGCTTTAGCCGAACTGCCTAAGATGTTTGGATTGACCGAATTGAAGAAAGAATATTTCCCTCGTTTATTTAATAGGAGGGAAAACCAATCTGTAGTACTCGACCATTTACCGGACATACACTACTACAACCCCGATGCCATGAAACCTGAGAAGAGAGCTACGTTTTTACAATGGTACCAGACCAATTACAACCAAACATTCGATTTTCAAAAAGAATTATTGAGTTACTGCTGCTCGGACGTAGACATCTTGAGAAGAGCCTGCTTAACTTTCAGACAGCTGTTCCTGGATATGACAGCCACCGATGGACAGGGAGGAATCGATCCATTCCAACAATGTATCACGATAGCATCCGCTTGCAACTTAGTATTCAGACAGAAATTTCTCCAGCCTGATACCATCGGTATTATTCCAGCTCAAGGATACCGTCCAGAGGAAAATCATTCCATCAAGGCCATGCAATGGATCAAATAACTATCGGCAACAGAAGGAGTCAACATTCAACATGCAAGAAATGGAGGGGAAAAACAAATTGGACCCTATAAAGTTGACGGATACTACGAGAACGAAAACGGGAAATACGTATTGGAGTTTAACGGGAAGTTTTGGCACGGCTGCTTACACTGTTATAGTGCCAGTACAGTCAACCCAGTCAACGGTATGACTATGGGTGATCTTCATCAACGCACTTTGGAGAAAAACGTTACTTGGAAGAGCAGGGCTACACCTAAATTGGCAAATGGGAATGCGAGTTCGACCGGGAAGTTCAAGAAAACGACTTCTTGAAAAAGTGTGTGGAACAAAATGTCATAGTTTCTCCCTTAGAACCGAGAGACGCCTTTTTTGGTGGACGTACCGAACCATTTAAACTGTACGACCAGAAACAGGACATATCGTATGCAGACGTCACCTCACTGTATCCGTACATCAACAAGACCGGAAAAATACCTGTGGGACATCCCGAACTCATCACGGTGAACTTCCAGAATATACAGCAATACGAAGGACTCATCAAATGTAAAGTATTGCCGCCGAGAGGACTCTACATTCCAGTGCTCCCGTCAGAAATCAATAACAAGTTATTATTTACTTTATGTAAAAGCTGTGCCGAGTCCAGTCAACAAATAACGTGCCAACATACCGATGAGGAACGAGCACTGACTGGAACTTGGGTGATAGACGAAGTCAAGAAAGCCATGGAACATGGTTATGTAATTCAACAGATATACGAAGTGTGGCACTTTGACACGGAACAATACGACCCAAAAACCAAGACAGGAGGACTCTTTACTGAGTACGTGAATACCTTCTTGAAAATGAAGCAGGAAGCCAGTGGGTGGCCAGAATGGTGTCATACAGAAGAAGACAAACATAACTACATCAGAGAGTACCATGAAAAGGAAGGCATACTTCTCGATTACAATAATATTAAAAAGAACCCGGGACTACGAGCTTTAGCCAAATTAATGTTGAATAGCTTCTGGGGTAAATTCGGCCAGAGAAGCAACCTACCCCAAATCAAAAACGTATGTGATCCAGCAGAATACTTCGACATGTTCACCAGCGATCAGATCACCTCATGGGTATCTATTTCGTCAGCGAAGAGATGGTGGAAATGAGATATCAGTATAAAGACGAGTTCTTCGAAGAGTCTGGACGTACTAACGTAGTCATTGCCGCTTATACAACCGCCCAGGCAAGACTGAAGTTGTACAGTTATCAGGAGAAGTTGGACACCCGCACCCTATACGCCGATACCGATTCCATTGTTTATACATCTCAACCCGGAGAATGGAGACCCGAATTAGGAGACTACTTCGGAGATCTTACGGATGAAGCACCCCACAACAAGATTACAGAGTTCGTCACTGGAGGGCCGAAGAACTATGCCTACAAATTAGCCACCCCTGATAGATTAGGAAATACCACAATATGTAAAGTGCGAGGAATCACTCTCAACTACAAGAACGGCCTCACAATCAACTACGACACAATAAAGGATATGATCACAAACAATAGGGATTCCGTGAAGACCGTAAAAGGCGATTGCAAAATAGCCAGGGATAAGAAAAGATTATTAACGTTACAGCAAGACAAAGACTACGGGATCGTGTTTGATAAACGAGTTGCCATGGACGACTACAGCACTAAACCTTATGGATTTTGAAAGATTAGACTATCCCATAATGGACAACTGCACGGTCCTAACCATGAGATTAAAGATAGTGTCAGAAGGATAGACTATTCTCAGTGTAGATAACTTTGTATATTCTTTGTATATGTAAAATAAAATATAGAACTGATATTAGTTTGTTGTTTATCATTGCAACAAGTAAAATAACAAAAACAGGAAAACGGCAAACACCTACAATGGCCAGGAACTACAATCACATGCCACAATTTACAAGCAAACTGCAACAGAAAAACAATAATGAAAACAAGAGACAAACATAAATAACGATAGGAACTCGGGATAGCCGGACTTGGTTCCGGCACCAGCAAAAGCCAGTGGTAGGGTTAAACCGGTTTATGGGTACCCAAACCTCCCCTTTCTCTATCACGTTTCCCTATAGTATAATAAACACGCGAATAAAACCCAATACAGGTAGACTACTAACTCAATGACCACTATCTTGGAACAGAAAAAGCATAAGACAAAACGTAATTTTGAAAGAAGGGTCAAAGAGTGCTCGCCGCTAAACTGCCGGCTAGCTCAAGGAATCTAGTCTGCTGGTAAAACACTGTCGCACTACGGAAGAAAAATCAAACTCAAAACTTCCCGAAGGGTTTGGTAAAGAGTCTTCATGTATTTCAGCAGACATCGGCAGTATCAGTGAGAGGCCAGTATATATGTAAAGTCTTCAGGTCACTGTAATCCAAACATGTATGGAAGACAGAAAATGGAAACACATATAGAGGTTTGGGTTTTATCGATATAGGCATTCTAAAGAGGTTAATTCTACAGAAGTATAAAGTAACGGCTGGCAAGAATAGACTAATAGAGCCAGATGATGGGTTGAGAACATACAAAACTTTTTTTAAACAACAACAAATTTCTTTTATTGCACTTATATTGCTGTTACATTCGTACCTTACTGTTACAGCTTCACTAGCAAGGTTCCCTGTAATGTTATAGCCTCAGATAGCAGGGTCTATCTAAGAACATACAAAACTTTTAAAAAAATAAATATGAATAAGTACAAAGCAAGAAAAAAATATGTACCACAAACGAAGACTGGGTTAGGAAAAAATAAGAAGTGGAAGATTATTCGGGAAAAACAATAGAAAAAAATACAATGAAACAGATGTCTAAAAAGTAATGGTACAATACAAAACAAGACAATAAGTACATAATAACTAAAGTTATGGAATGGGTAGGGAAGTATTGAAAACAATGTCTCCCCGCGTACCACTACTCTCACACAGCTACACTACGTTTGCGGTGCTCTACGTTCAGGACGCTGGAAGACTGGTCTGAAAGTATAAAAGTAAGTGAGAACCGAAACATCAAGAAACAAGGACACCACATGAGAACAGAACAGACATGAACAATTAAGACGCACATATAGATGAACAACACGGGCCCAATAATAACCATGAGTGAGATCAGGTGCACCGGTAGAGTCAGCATCTCCTGCTTCTTATAAGTCACGGTTGATTGCACGGGGGATGGAAAAATTAAATTTAACATAGGCCTTATGGGGCCAAAGAGATGAGATTCACTACTCTGAAGGGTTTCAAACAAGTACCAAAGTCGGATAAAAAGAGTTTTCTAAGTGGGAAATATTGCTTAGTTTCATGCAATTTTTCAACTTTATGCAATGTATTTTTTTTCAAATGATTGATTATAGGGAAAACACTAACGTACCAGTCCCTCGCAGAAACAGGCAAAGTGCATTGTTGCGGTGGCACATTTAGGAAAAAACGCAAACTATTGATGTCTGATTTTAATAAAATTAACAGAGATTTTTTCAAATGATTGATTAAAGGGAAAACACTAACGTACCAGTTCGTCGAAGAAACAGGCAAAGTGCATTGTTGCGGTGGCACATTTAGGAAAAAAACGCAAACTATTGATGTTTAATTTTAATAAAATTAACAGAGATTTTTTCAAATAATTGATTAAAGAGAAAACACTAACGTACCAGTCCGTCGAAGAAACAGGCAAAGTGCATTGTTGCGGTGGCACATTTAGGAAAAAACGCAAACTATTGATGTTTGATTTTAATACAATTAACAGAGATTTTTTCAAATGATTGATTAAAGGGAAAACACTAACATACCAGTCCGTCGAAGAAACAGGCAAAGTGCATTGTTGCGGTGGCACATTTAGGAAAAAACGCAATCTATTGATGTTTGATTTTAATAAAATTAACTGAGATTTTTTCAAATGATTGATTAAAGGGAAAACACTAACGTACCAGTCCGTCGAAGAAACAGGCAAAGTGCATTGTTGCGGTGGCACATTTAGGAAAAAACGCAAACTATTGATGTTTGATTTTAATAAAATTAGCAGAGAAAACGTCATTTTGATAGAGAAAAAATCTTGCGTTGTTTTGCCTTTCTGAATTATAACCGTCCAAAATTTAGTTACATTGTACACTGAAAAGTACAGGAAAAAAATCCTGCCAATTTTTTCCCTACATAATCGGTCAAAAATTATCTCGAGATCTAACACATGTTTGAATGTAAAAATTGTTTGGGATGTGTTTTTATGACCAAATGAATACACCTAGGCAAAAAAATACCGAATCTAAGTTTTTGATGTGCCGCCCACTGCCCGACTCTTAGCTGGTATACTACTTAAGGATGTTTGCTGGTCAATTTTAAAATAGCAAGGATTTCAATTAAAATGTAAAAAATGAAAAAGAAGTAATTTAAGGGAAAAAATGATAGGTTACCGATGTAATTTTTGAGATACTAGTGTTTTAAAAAATGGCCGGAAACTGAACTCCTCTGCATTTTTCATCGGTTTAACATGAACAATATATATACAATAATGAATGTGACAAAATAACACCAATTGAATAAAATTTTGTCAGAATGCTCCAAAACATGTAAAAAATGAAATAAAGGGAAAAAAATAGGGGGTCACCAGGCAAAAAATCATTAAGCTTTTAATTGGATAAAACCAGGGAAGTCCGAAAATCTTAAATAAATACATAAACTCGAACAGTGAACATCCTTATGTATTTTACGACTTAGATGGTGGTATATTCAACAAATATTACAGTTAGTTGAAGATATCTTAGAAACTACGTTGCAGAAATTAATCATTATTATATGAATGATCAATAAGATGGACAGAAAAAAATGAAAGCAAGTCTCAAAACGGCTACCAGTTCCACGAAGGCTGCCAAAATAATAATAAAAAAGTCCTACTTTATTCAATAAAGTAAGTGAGAACCGAACCGTCAGTAAAAAAAACGAATAATTCATGGACAATGGCAACATCGGAACTACTAAGAAAGAGGGACACCGTATGTGTACGGGACAAAAAGATAAAATGAAGACACACATACAAATGATCAACACGGACCCAATAAAACAATTATTCCATTAATCAGGAACTGTTTTGCAGAAATGAATCATTTTTTTTAAATGTTCAATTGGATGAGAGGAAGGAATTAATACAAAACACGCTTCAAAATGGCCACCAAAAACGTTAAGGGTTAGACTCTACTAAATGACCAATCTGCTGCTGGAATAGCCAAAATTGGTACAAATGTAAGCACAGTCAAGCTGCTTTCACTTTGCATATAACTGTTAGTATTGGCAATATCGAAGTTCTAAGACGCACAAGTGATCATAACACACTTACGCATTGACCATCATTTTGATTAAGTGAAGCTCGTTGCATGTTAAAAATACTGACGCCTCATCAATGACATGTAAGCTCTAGTATCCGACAGGTGAAATTGGTAATTTGCATACCTTAGTTGAGTGACGCGATAGAAATTTCTTGTAAGACTTTAAAGATCGATCATTGTTTGGATATGTTACTTTGCAGACGTGCCACTTAAAGAAAGAAAATCATATCGCCGCATAAAGTGAACTTCAGGTAATAAACAAAATTCACATAACGTTAGAACGCCTACCTATGGAAAATATAAAGGGGAGTCTGACCTTAAAAATGTCTACTTTAATATTATTTCAACCAAAACTGATTTGAAGCTAGATTTTGACATTGCAAACAACAGACAATGGGAACAATATTCAAAATGAACGCCAATTTCAAGATGGCCACCAGGGCACGTTCAAATAGTAACTGATTTCAATGATATTGATTTCTAGCTAGTTTCGACGCTACAAACAAATGAAAGCGTCAAATTGTATACCAGGGGTGCATAAGTGCAAATCTAGTCTTATTCTTGTTCATCTCTTCTGTTTCCTCTAACAATTTGACCGAGCTTTTTCTCAGAGAATTCTGGCCAAATCTCGCCAAATGTCAGAGAAAAATTGACCCCTATCATGAGAAGTGCAATACAGTCTTTATATGCGCGGTAGGAGTATAACTCATTGTTAAAGATCTCATAGTGACTTCAAGATGGAGAACAACAATTAAAGCGTTGTGCCATTACTTGTCTCGTATGCATTTACTCCATATCCTTTCATTGTTAATTGAAATTTTGCAAAGGGCACTGGTTGCTAACCATGGAAACGAAAAAGGCGGGAAAATTAAAAGTGGTCGGAATTGGATGAAACTTTTGAGAAAGGTTATGTTATCTATATATATGGAAAACCTTGTTTCTTGTGTCCCAGACTTCAAAATGGCGAACTGTGCCATGGAAATGGAAAGAAGGCAGGAAAATTAATAGTGCCCAGAACTGAATAACACATTAAGAAAGGTTGCGCAATATGTATTAAACTCGTTTCTAGCCGTTTATTTGATCTGGGAATTCACTTGAGAGACTTCATGTATCCACATCCTCATACAGTTATAATTTTACTTTTTCCATTTTGCGTCCTGAATATGTCCGACTTGATTCATGCAGACCAATAGTCAAAACTTATGAAACTTCAAAGGATGGTGCAAACCCATTTCAGGATGTGTACAAATTTTTAAAATTGTCAGGCATGCCATAGAAATAAAAGAAGTGAAAATTCTAAATGCTCCAAACTAGGTAAAATTTTACAGCAGTTTGTTATGGAGGTTTATAAACTATTTAGGTGAGAAAATTCCAAACTCGGGTCCAATGCCAAGAAAACTGGAAAAGCAGGCAAATTCAAAGTGCTCCAAATTGTAGGGAAAGCTTTAACAGTAAACATAGAAACTATTTTTAGGTAAAAAACCTAAAACGGCTGCTGATCCATGGAAACAAAAGTGTGGGAAATTTAAATTACTTAAGATTTGGCGAAACTTTATTGAAATTTGCAGAACTCGAATTTGGTCCTGGAATTATGATATTAAGTGTGTAATATTAGATAAGAATATCACAATATCGATTTTCTCTTCATTCTTTAAAATACGTGATAATGATTATAGATTATTACATGGTATTTTCATATCACACCCTTTATGAGCCAAAGGTCTTGATATCAGCCCGAGAACCGTCAGCCTCGAGGGATGACTTTATGACCAAGGACTGATGAAGGATGTGATATGAAAAATGACATGTAATGATATTTTTATCATATACTTCAAGCGTGAAAGAATTTTCAGCTGAAAAAATATCTTCATACTTAAAAAATGCAGTATTAGTACTTTGTTATTATTTTTTCTTTGATATGTGCAATGTTTATCTTGCGTGTGATAAAGCTTCCGAGTAGTGACGGAAATGCACGCGATAATTACCGGAAGCAGTTGATAACGATGTCATATCAGCCCGCTTCGACAAATTATGTTGAAATCAACTGGTTTTATCGAGGGATACAATTTCAATTACATTTTAACTAAGAATATGATAAATAATGATATTGAGACTTTGTTGTTTTTAGCTGAAAGAGAATGTTTTTCCCAATACACACAGTCAAAAGATGATATTTCATTTTTTGCAAGAATAACTTGTTACTCTTATTGTTTTATCTTTTACTGCATCTTTTTATTTTCAATTTTCAATATATACATTCACATTTTTATTAAATTTAACACGTTCTTACTAGCTTCGTGGACAATAGCACATAACAGTGATGTCCTTTTTAGGTCATTAGATAAGATAACATTGTTTTTAATGTACATTGCACGTACTTTATTATTGATGTATAAATATGTTGACCTATAAAATCTATAACAAGCGGGAAAAGGAAAAAAAGTTTTTTAAACGATTGAACTAGAAAAATATCCGGTCAAAGCAAATACAACAAATTCTAGCTTATATAGTTCACCGGGAAGTTTTCAAATACAATATAAGTACTTTGTTATTTAATTTAAGGTCAATTGTTGTACACTCAATTACTTTATTTAATGAATTTGACTTCCTCACTTCCGTGTTCGTTACATCATTTTATTTTTGTATGTTTCCTTTGTATGATATTAGATATTCAAGTAAACGGACGCACTGAATTCTACAAGTTATACCAATGTGGACTCATTTACATTTTTTCTATTGCAGTTTTTGCTAATAGACGTTTTTTTAATGATTTAAAACTATATTATTTCTTATCCATCCAAAAAGAGTTTTAATATCTAAGATAAACATATATCGGATTTTTGTTATTAGTCGACTGATTCCACGGTCTTCCTAAGATCATGATTTAGTTTTCAGATGCATTCTTGTTTATATATATAGCTATAAGCAAATTTGAAAAAAAAATTATAAAGAAGAAACAAAACAAAACAAATAACACAAGAGATAAAAAAAAGAGAGAGAAAAAATAATCAACCTAAAAATTGTCGATATACCCATAATTATGTCACCCCAGGCGTAGTCGGGGCGACATATTGTTGTTGTATTGTTTCTTCTTGTTCTTCTTTGTTATTATTCTTCTTCCACACATTATTATTTCGCCCCAGACGTAGTCGGGACGACATATTGTTTTTAGTCCGTTTCTCTATTATTCATTATTATTCATTATTATTCATTATTATTATTATTACTACGTCTGGGGCGACATATTGTTATTTGCCCGTTTCTTTGTTATTATTATTTTTATTATTCTTTCTTCCACCTATTTTTAATACGTAAAAAAAACTTGACCTTGTCCAATGTCAATTAAATTCATTTGTAGGTAGATTTTGACACTGCGAACATGATGCAATTGAAAAAAAATGCTCAAAATGGCCGACATTTTAAATTTCCAAAATACGTCAAAATTTCAACTTTGTCCAATTTCAACAAAAATTTATTTCCAGGTAGATTTTGACGCCACGAACAAGATGGAAGCATCGAATTGGCTGCCAGAGGCGACATCAGCTATTGCTTGCAATTGCAAATATGGTTATGTCGTCCCGGACGTAGTCGGGACGACATATTGTTCTTTGTCTGTTTCTCTATTATTATTCCGCTTTTTTTCTTCCAATGGTTTTTGTCTGGCTTCGTTCTCAATGATGCTTGGACAGAATTCATTCATACTTGGCACAAAGTTAGAACACTATGTGGAAATGTGCATGCACCGACAAAAATTGTCAAAATGGCCACCATATCGAAGATGGCCACCATTTTAAGTTAAAAAATTGAAGATTTAATATCTCATGAACTGCTTTACAGAAATTCATCATTTTTAATATTAATGTTCAATGAGATGAGAGAAAAGAATTTATGTTAAAAATAATTCAAAATGGCCGTCATTTTCAAGATGGCTGTCAAAATACCTCAAAATTTCAAATTTGTCTAATTTCAACAAAAATTGATTTCTAGGCAGATTTTGAAGCTGCGAACAAGATGGGATCATCGAATTTGCTGCTGTGGGCGACATCAGCTATTGCTTGCAATTGCAAATCTTGTTATGAATGTTTCTTTCTTCCACCTTTTTTTGTCAACGCCAGTTCTCAATGTTGCCTGGACAGAATTCATTCATATTTGGTACAAACTTGGATGACCTAATGAAATTGTTCCTCCATTGAAAAAAATCCACATGGCTGTCATTTTAAAGATGGCTGCCAAGTTACGTCAACGTTTTGAATTTGTCCGATTTCCATGAAAATCATAAAATCTTAGAGATGCCTTAACAAAATTCATTCATATTTTGCAAAAAGTTGAATCAGCATAAGAAGATGGGATGCAACAAAAAATGTTCAAAATGGCCGACATTTCCGAGATGGCGGCCAAAATACGTCAAAATTTCAACTTCAACCGATTTAAAAGAAAATTGATTTCTAGGAAGATTTTTGCACTACGAACAGGAACAAATCACCGACTTGCACGCCTGGGGCGACATCAGCTATTGCTTGCAATTGCAAATCTATTTGTCCGGAATATTTAGAGAGAACGGTTTGATGCAGGCAAATGCAACTTTTCAGGTAGTTGGATCGCCATAAGGAGAAGTGCAGGCTACGAAAAAAAATAAAATAAAAATGACCGCCATTTCCAAGATGGCCGCTATTTTACGTAAAAAAATTGAGGATTCAATATCTGGGGAACTGCTCTGCAGAATTTCTTCATATTTAATAGAAATGTTCAATAGGATGCGAGGAAGGAATATATGCAAAAAAAAAAAAAATTCATAGCGGCCGTCATATCAAAGATGGCCGCAAAAATATGTAAAAAAAAACTTGACCTTGTCCAATGTAAATGAAAATTGATTTGTAGGTAGATTTTGACACTGCGAACATGATGCAATGGATAAAATGTTAAAAATGGTGGCCATTTCATGCCCGCTAAAATATGTCAAAATTTAAGCATTGTCCGATTTCAAAGAAAATTGATTCTTAGGTAGATTTTGACGCTGCGAACATGATGGAAGCATCGAATTGGCTGCAAAGGGCGACATCACCTATTGCTTGCAATTGCAAATCTAGATTTATTTATTGTTTCAACAATTGGAATATTTGTTATCAAGGTCTTTTTCAGCATGTATTGGTAAAGCTTATCCTTTCTAAATTTAAGTACATTTTGTTTAATCTGAGGAGTATCTCCCGCCTACATAGTCCTGTCCTTCGCCGATTTTGGCTTTCCTATTAAGATCATATTGGTAATTTGTTCTCTATCAGATTTTACATATATTTCGGTATATGGTTTTCAAAGTGTTTTGATTTAATCTGCACTAAAGAGATATAAATTGTCGAAATGCGCTAAATTCAGAGAACTTCGATATTTTGTAATTCATTGCTGCTTAAATTTTACTTTGTAAAAATAATAACATTTTCATTCCATGAAGACAAAAATTGTGGTCTTCTTTTTATGTTTATTCATGTGTGCTTACATTTTTTCTTTCTGTTCCGTACTCGCGTGATGTCTTTTTTTAATTTTTGTTTCCGATCTTGCCATTTTCCTTTAATTATACGTTAGACTGACAGTTTGGTTCCAACTGATTTTTTTCTCTCATGGTTACATTTCTTTTTCCTTATTGATGGAGTATTTATGCCTACCAGTTTGCTTGATATGCTGTAGCCAAATTTGGAGAAAAAAAAATGAAAGAAAGAAGAAAAATAAACAGATAATACGTAATATTATGTACATTTAAATGCATACAGAAGTATATTTTTTTCCAATATATGGAAGCAAATAAAATAACAAATTGTTTAGTTTCCTTCACTGTCCTCTTCCGGTGCACCTGATGTCACCATCTGTTTAATTGGACTTCACACTGTATTATTGTATTTTGCTTTTTTTACTTTGAGGGGAGAAAACAATATGCCACGTCTTTTGCATATACTGTAGCTAGTTTTGAATAAGTTAGGGTTACAAGGACGTTCATGTCGTACTGATCAAATATGATATCTTTCGGCCTTATTTGCTATCAGGAGATTGGACTCAGACAATCTTCACGATGTTGATGTGATGACGACGACATTGCAACGTAGGTGATTGGAATAGTAGACAAAGTTTTGTTGTTAATATCGAATTACTGGTACCGCCCTTAATAGCACAGCTATGAACCAAATTAACCATTATTCTTTGTAATGACTTGTAGTATCAAAAGTAGTAAAAATTATCAACATTACAATTAGTGGTGTTGGTGAAACATTTCGATTTTTTTATTTGTGTGTGTGTGGAAATATTTTTCATATAGCAATATAATTGATTTAAAATAATAAACTGAATCCCAGCTGGTATTTTTGTAGTTTGATTTCTGGTGTTAGATTTTAAGTCACATATGTGTTAAATCTTATCTCTGTGCTCTAAAACGTCCCTTCACTGAATTTAAAAAAAATGCAGAAAACTTTGTTACGAGATGGATTAAACTCGCCAAACGGTAACTTTGTCATGTCAAAAAAAATCCTCCAGACAATGGAAATTAGTCTGAACACTTAGAATAAGAATGATAGTTCAGCAAAGGGAAATAGAAAATATACAACGAAACTTACAAAGAGACACATGAGGGACAATAGGAGAAGAGGATAAGAATGGGTGAGTCACGAATAGCCAGTCCGGGGAAATGAAATACATGACAATAAGGAAAAGTATCGGGTAGCGCAAAAAATTAAATACGATGAACCCCACTTTCAAACTGTACATTTGCACACCCTAGTCTTTGGAGTAAAAAGTGTTAGTTAAAACCTCAGTCTGCAAATCTAAATACTTTTATAATGTCCGAAATTCAGATATTGACTTCACAAATATGCTTCAACAAGTTTATGAGTGTCTCAAATAAACATAATGTAAATTTATGGAGTAAATGGACATGAGACAAAATCTCTACAAATACACGGAAAAACGCTTTAATTGTGGTGTTGTTTATCTTGAAGTCACCATGAGGCCTTCAACAATGAGCTTTGCTCAAACTTCATTGTAAGTTCAAGACGGCCTCTAGCATCGTAGTGGGTTCAATTCATTGCTAGTTGTCAAGCAAAGCTACCTCGATGTTTTTTTTCTATCATGGATTCAACATCCTCAGCAAATATGCAAAATTAATAGGCAAATTGTTCTTACAACTACTGTCATCCGTTGCCCGACAAAAAGACTAAAGAAAGGCAATTACAACATATAATCAACCATAGATAACTTATCGAGTCAACTGCAAAAAAAATTACAAAATAAAATATTGAGGTGTGTTCACCATTAACAGGTGGGCAGAACAATATAAAAAAAATAAATAAATAAAATAATATATAAAACAAAAATAATAATAAAAATGATAAACTAAGATGCCAAATTTTGAAAGCATGAAAGTGTATCCATACGAGAAATTCTCTCAAGAACAAGTAGGATATGGCTGAAATATACAAACAGCATTACAGATGCAAAGGTAGAATAACTGACTCTTAATCAGAAAAAAAAAATACCGAAGTTGCATAAAAAAAACAGTAAATTTAGTTATGCTGTACACGTGTTTCAAGGAGTAACCTCTCAACAGCAGCATTAAAATCAAATAATTGGAAAGCCATAATCCAAAAGTTGTAATGAAAGAAGTACTCATTACCAAATAAGTCGAAATAGGAAGCCAAATCCAGTACCAAGGACATCTACCAAGTGCCGTACACGGAATGAAGCCTCGATATCTTTAAGGGGGTTAGAATTTTGATAAAAAACAGTCAAATTCTATAAAACGCAAGGTAAAATTTTCAAGTCAGACAAGTCTGACTATTGGGCTGGTGAATACCCTCAGGGAGCTCTGGTCCACCAGCAGTGGCATCGACCTAATGGTTCAAAATACAAAAAAATACCGAAGTTGCATAAACAAACAGTAAATTTCGTTATGCTGTACACGTGTTTCAAGAAGTAACCTCTCATCAGCAGCATTAAAATCAAATAATTGGAAAGCCACAATCCAAAAGTTGTAATGAAAGAAGTACTCATTACCAAATAAATCAAAATAGGAAACCAAATCCAGTACCAAGGACATCTACCGAGTGCCGTACACGGAATGAAGCCTCCATATTTTTAGGGGGTTAGAATTTTGATAAAAACAGTCAAATTCTATAAAACGCAAGGTAAAATTTTCATGTCAGACAAGTCTGACTATTTGGCTGGTGAATACCACGTGGATCTTTGGTCCACCAGCAGTGGCATCGGCCAAGTGGTTCAAAATACAAAAAAATACCGAAATTGCATAAAAAAACAGTACTTTCGTTATGCTGTACACGTGTTTCAAGGAGTAACCTCTCATCAGCAGCATTAAAATCAAATAATTGGAAAGCCATAATCCAAAAGTTGTAATGAAAGAAGTACTCATTACCAAATAGATCGAAATAGGAAGCCAAAAAATTAGTCTTACTAGGAGATATCAACGACAAGCCTATGCGTCACAGAAAGAAAAGCTTATTGATGAAATAATGAAGGCATCCAAAAGTGACATCAAAACATTCCTTTCCATAAGCTCATTAAGTGTCAGAGATTGAACATGGAAAATAACACGGACATATTATTTATTGACAATAAAAAAATTGATGGGCAAAATATTTTGAATGCTTGGTCCATACATTTTTAAAGGCTGGGAAAACCAAAATTTAAAGAAAATAATTTTGATCCAGAACGACTAAATCTGCAATGTTCAAAAAGAAATAATCGCAGAAGAATGCGGCACTGGTATGACAATAGAATTAGGTACCATTCAAGGAGTAACTGATGCAATTAGAAATCTTAACATTGGCAAAACAGCTGATGAAAATGGCATATCATCTGAACACTTTAAATATGTTGTAGAAGAGATATCGACAGATACGGTTGCCGACATCATCAATCAAATATTTACTCAACTAGAAGTTCTGCAATGTCTAAAAAATTGGAATTCAAACACCAGTCCTGAAAAAGAACAAAATTAAACCGTTCCAGCTAATTACAGAGGCAAAGAAGTTACTGATATACCTCAATATACACAAAATCCTTTACAAAGACGATTCATGGAAAATACATCTAGTCTGTTTGCATCATTCATAGTAACGGAATGGTTTATATAACATCAATCAACAAAATCTCCTTTAGAATTAGTAAGATTAGTAAGATTAGATGCTCAAAGGCTTTTGTCACTGTGAATCATGATATCCTTTTCAACAAATCAAAATTAAATGGTATTCCTAGCAATATGGGGTTTTTGCTTCAAAAAATATACCAACACATCAACGAAATATCAGACACTTTCAGCATATTTCAAGGAGTAAGGCAAGGAGCAAAGTGATCATCTCTATTATATGAGCGTGATAACAACACCGTTCTAAATGCAATTACCAAAAGCTGACTCGGCGCCATCATAGGAAATATACATGTTGCTTCACCAACTTGCGTTGATGATAATACGTGACCAATATTTCGTGCAGGTAATGCTTATTAAACAGTTTGAACAACATTTCCGCCATGACAACAAAAATAAACCCACCGTTTCTCGCAAAAAGAAATTACAAGTTCAAATACTTTTCAATTAACCCAATTAACGGAAAATGAAATTACAAACATACCTTTTCTAACAGCTACATCTTTACAGGCTAAACCTGATAGTAAAACAGTTCCAACAATGTACTGGGTCCCTAAACTCTACAAAACGCCATATAAATCTAGATTCATTTTGTCATCTTGTCATAGTTCTACTACTAAAGTTTCTTTTATACTCACTAATACTTTGACCGCTATTAAAAACTTGGTTATAAATTTCTGTAACAAAGTATATGAAAACAGTGGTATCAATCATTTTTGGAGTATAAAAAATTCATCGGAAGTTCCCGATAAATTGAATTCTTATAATGCCCCTTTTAAATCTCTTGAAAGTTTTGATTTCTCTACCCTCTATACTACCTTACTACATAATCTTATAAAGGAAACATTCAGACGTCTTATTCAATAGGCATTCAAAAAATCCGATTGTAAATATATATGTTCTAATTCCTTTAAAACACATTTTAGTAATACAAAACAAAAGAACTCAATTAATTGGACTTGTTTCGACAAGATTTCGGCACTTGAATTTTTACTTGACAATATATTCATTCGTTTCAGTAACTCTATCGCCAGGTCATAGGAATTCGTATGGGTACCAATTGTGCGCCATTTATAGTGGACCTCTTTTTGTACTGCTACGAATCTAAGTTTATGACCAACATCAGAGAGACCTAAACAGCATTTAATTGAAAAGTTTAACAACACTTTCCGATATTTGGATGATATTTTAACTTTAAATAATGACGACGTCAATACGTATTATAAGGACATCTACCCTAAAGAACTTACTTTGAATAAAGCCAATTCTAATAATCATCATTGTCCGTTCTTAGACATCAATTTTGATATAACGAATGGTAAATTAGATACTAAAATTTATGATAAAAGCGACGATTTTTCTTTTCCCATAGTTAATTATCCATTTCTGGTTGGCGATGTTCCATTAGCGCCATCATATGGTGTTTACATATCTCAACTTGTTCGATTTGCTGGAGTATGTAATGAAGTATGCGATTTTAATGAACGGAATCTTTTCATAACTGAAAAATTATTACATCAGGGTTTTCGTTATCATAAACTAGTTAAAACCTTTACTAAATTTTTATCATTGATATAAAGACTTAGTTCATAAATACAATGCAACCTGTAAACATCTAATCAATATTTTACGAAAGGATATGGAGTAAATGAACATGAGATCATAACCCATATGTTAACTCAAACTGCAATTATTTTAATGAGCTGTATGGCCATTTCGGAACGGAATCTTTTCATATATGGTATTTCACATCCCTTATTTTACGGTAATGTTTTACATAAGAGTAAAAAATACTTAAACCCGCCTAACAAACTTATTAAGCCTTTAAATCGTCTAATTTACAAGGGTTATAATTACGGTATTGTCGTCAAGTCATTACGTTTGGCCTTCTTTGGTATTAACATTGATTTTTGATAGGGTCCTTGCATTTTAATAAACACATTCTAAATTTCTGAAATCAGTATTGCATTGACATGGGTTATGTATTCCGATATATACATGAAATCATCATGCTAAACTCCTCACAGGAAGGGATCTTGGTGGAAGCTGTATACTGAGGGTACATAACTTAATTTGTCAGTTGGTAATTGGTCTGGAGCTGGCAGTTAACTGCTGGTAGTCTCATATGATTTCATGTTTAAGTCCGTATATTTAGTTCTTTCAGTTTCATTTTTCACAATTGACTCAGTCCTGATGCCAACTGAATTTTACTGTTGTTACGATTTTTTTTATTTATCACATTGGCTCTAGGGGGGGGTTGGGCCCAATAAAACTAGTTTAACCCCGCCGCAGCAGGTTTGCGCCTGTCCTAAGTCAGGAAATTTATTAAGCCTTTGTGTGTCTTGTCTGTTTTCTAGTTAGTTCACTTTATGTCTATCGGAGTCTTAGATGATGTTTATTTCGCGCTGAACTTTATTACTCTTTATTTAGGGGCCAACTCCGATGGGGTTTCCTCACCGTTCATTGATGATCTTATGATGGCTTTGAGTTGTTATTACTCCCCTTTTGGCCGTTGTCTCTTTGACACATTCCCCGTTTCCCTTCTTTTTCCTATTAGTATTGTCAAATTCAACACCAAAAGAGACATATTACAAATAAATACTAGCTCGGAAGGCATAGGAATAGCGAGGGTAAATTTCAAAACATTGCAGCCTCTTACCTTTGATGGTGAAGAAAAACCTCGAGTGAATAAATAAACACATCTTGGCATCATCAGCCAAATATCAGAAAACTCAATTCAGACGAAAGACTTAAAATCGGTAGGCAAACTGTCTTTGCCCTACAAGGTTCTGGTCTTAATGAAAGAGTAGGAATGTCGCCATTAGGTCTACAAAAAGTCTGGAAAGCATATTTGGTACCTAGATATCTGTACGGAATAGAAGTACAAAATATTCACCAAAATGACATAGAAGAACCAAACAGTCACAGAGGAAACTTGTCAAACATTTCAATGTCTACCAGACAGGACCGCCTCAGCAGCAGTGTATTTTCTTCTTGGAGAACCAGAAGACACAATATTAGATAGGTATGTTCTGTCAGTATTTAATTTCTCACGATTTTCCGTCAAAAAGATACAGTTGAAAAGAGAATTGGAGGTACATTTATGAAATTGCCAACTATCAAAGAGCTATTGCAGGACCCGCCAAGCAAATGCAGATGGAAACGAATATTAATAGATGCCAATATTCAGTATTGTTTTTCAATATGTCCTGGAGAGCAAAACAAAATTTACTATTAAATAAGTTACACTGCAACAAATTCATATCCAAACAACACATGGAAATGTACGAACAGCATCCAACATGATATAAGAAAATTTTACGAAGGGATATGGAGTAAATGAACATGATACCATAACACATATGTACTCCAACTGCAATAATTTCAATGAGCTGTATGGCCATTTCGGAAATTTATTCCTCATCAGCAGCACTAGAACCCAAACAAAGGAAATCCATAATTTCAAAAAATGTTTCAAAATGTATAAAACCAAAAGAAATCCGAAAATCAGTAATATCAAATATAGCTAAGTACAAAACTACGATGGAGGGAGTTAATCCTTTGGTTTACATGTGAGCAGAGTTTACATGTGAACTCATAACATGTACATTCATGTTACAGAATACATTGTCAAAAATACAACAAATTAGCAGTCTCACCTGTTGGTAAATTGTGTGATAGAGGAGATGTAGACATACAGCACTTTCAATTATAATGTAAAGCCTTGGACAATATCAGAAACAAATACATTGTTGTATACTTGAAAAGTCATTTCTGAGCCTGCAAGTATTGAACTAAAAAGAAATATAAACCAAAATTGAATGGATGGAAATTCATTTAAGCTACACATGTAACCTAGTGTCGTTAAGTGCAAAATAAGTGAAAAATATCTACATAAATGGATAAGAAAACAAAACACAAGAACAATGTGAACAGCAACATTTAGGAGAACTAAGCAGTTGGAATATAAAACAATAAAAGAGTAGACTTACTCTTTATTTAGGGCCCAACTCCGACCTGCCGTTGGGTGTGGGGTTTCCTCATCGTTCATTGAAGATCTTATGGTGGCATTGAGTTGTTATTACTCCCCTTTGGGTCGTTGTCTCTTTAACACATTCCCCGTTTCCCTACATTTTCCTATTAAATAAGATGAATATATCTAATTTTTCATGACATATAAGCAGTTTTTTTTACCTTTTGCTGACATAGTTTATTTTAATTACCTGTAGAGCTAATATGAATGTTGCTAACTGATATTGACTTAGAATAACAACAATAATTATATATCACTCATGAGGGCAAAAACTTTGATATGGTATCCAAAACGTGTAATAGTATGACATTCTTAACATTTCTAACTTTAGATTGTAAATGTCTATGCCTTAGACGATACGACTAGCCAATAGGCAGCCAACCTGGGAAGAATTGGTCCTTTATATCTGATTAAAATCTATATACGAACACAAAATTGTATATAGACAGCAATGAAGTTATTATTTTAGACTTTTACATTTTGATATTAAGTCAATTTTTATATAAGTGTTTTTTTAAATTGTTTTCGGATCCCTTTAATTAATTGTATTTAATTATCTTGTATTCTGTTATCTTTATTGTATTTAATGATGTCTAATTAATAAAATATGATTACACCATTTTTCATCGATAAGTGGGAGTGCTTCGTAATATACCGGAAGCATATTTCTGTACAGAACAGCACATGCATTTGCTCTCGGTAATTTTACTCTGATTTCGAAATCTATGAATTGTTTAAAATGACTTCAATATCCTTAACACTTCGATCTCACTTATTTTACTCTCATTCTTTTTTTTATTTTGCAAAAAGAATTTTAAACTTAAAATGCTGTCAGTTGCATTTTTCTTGTTTTGTCATTGCCTTCATTAGTGTTCATGACATCGTGATAAAACTTGTTGCATAAATATTTTATTGCTTATCAAAAGCTATTTTTGTTAAGAAGAAATATTGATATTACTCTCAATATAAGAGAAACTAAAAATCTGGAAATCAAAGTCGTTCTCTTTGCTGTTAGGGATGTAATCTCATGAGAGGTCAAAATTGTCCTGCATTAAGTTTTTCTCGAAACCTATATTTTTAAAATAAAAGACCATGAAAAAAATATTTTTTGAAGAGAAACCAATATTTCTGTGTACATATATTTGTGCTATCATCAAATGAAAACCCCTATTGTTGTTTTTTGTGCAAATTTCACCACATTTGGCCTATTTTGGGGTCATATTTGGCAAAAATATTGTTTTCTACGATTAAGATCTTTGTCAAAGTTTCCAGATTGTTAGATGTCGTTAATCTAAAGAAATATCACTAATAAAAAACATAGGTCCGTGTTGATATAACAAAGTTTTCTACCAAAATGTTGCTTATTTTGGTCAAATTCAAGAGATCGTAAAATCTGTAAAATTCAAGATTTTTCAAATTTTCCATCAACTAAACTATCAAAACTCACAATTTTCCGTTTTAAATAGTTGGACAATAATATCTTTAAGATTTTAGAAAAAGAAAAAAAAAACATATGAATAAAATGAGGACTTTTCTTTAAAAACATGTTTTATTACCCCTACCCCAAAATATACTAAACTCTGACTGAGATCAATGGTCAAAAATTAGAATTTTTCATTTCTCGAAAACTACTCCATATATGTACATAATTTTTTGACACCATTTCGGAATATCATTATATAATATAAATCAATAAAAAAATTTCACTCATAAGGCAAGTTTTAAGAATTATTTATAAACGAGATTTCATCGAGACTGAAACCCCAGGAGAATACATCCTTAATGGGAGTAAGTACTAACAAAATTACCGAACAGAATTGTCAAAAAGACAAAGCAGGTGTTAAACCATCGAAAAAAAAAAATGTCAACTGCAATGTTCCTTACTTTGCACAGGCATTTCAAAAGATACAATGTAGGTTCTATTAGAGATTTCTTACATACGAAAGCTACCTATCATCGAATCATCGGGACAAATCATACGTAATGTACTTATTAGGGACCCTCTTTTTGCATTTAGTTTTTATTGGCGATCCTGATTGTACATTTTTAGGAAAACATGAGTAACTTACATGCATGTATAGTTAATAGAGACAAAAACTACAATATGTACTTTAAAACCCTTGTATTTATTTCATAATATCATTAAGAATTTAGAATGTATTGAAGATGTTTGGAATCATTGTTTTTAATTGAATTATATATTTCTCATGAAATTGTCGCCATTGTAAATTTGCCATTTATAACATATCATTAAAAACAATGAAATCGTAGTCTAAGAAAAAAAAATGTGTTTCATCTCAAACATCATGCTGCACCAGTGATGTTAATCTTTTCGTTAAGAAATCAGTGTTAAGTGCTTTGTTGAGTCAAGTTAATCTTACTTGATTGTTTTTAATCTTTCTTGATATTTGTTTGTGTGTGTGTTTTTTTACTTAACAGTTGAAATATTGGTACATGAAAAGAGTGTTTCTTTTATCTCCAAGGGAACAACTGGTCCAAAGTAGGGAATTTGCTATTTTGTAAGTTTTAGGGCATATAGTTTTCTCTTTTCTGGTCATCCTTTATTCGAATTCCGTCACAAATGGTTTGACTGCAAGACAATTTAACAAAACTTTTCAATTGACTAAAATGTATCGTATTTGAGTTATAGATCGCGTTTGAGAAAGTAGAGGGCATTGAAATAAAAATTCCATTAAAATATTGATACATATTAAGTGATTTAGATGATAAACAGATAAGATCCTTTCATTTGCTAGATTATTTTCTGGTGGCAATCATTGTAATTCATATACATTTGGCATTAAAAATTTTTTGCATCTGTTTGACTGGTAAAGTGTCTTGTTCAATAATTAGAAAGGACTTGTACGTCTTATCAGATTTGACAATGCCGATTTTGACTTTACCGAGGTTTGACTCGTTGGCAATGTGATGGATGCCGTGATCATAGCAGGATATGCTTACTCATCCAAAGCATCTGATTTCGCTCTCATTTCTTTTTACTCAAGCGCAAGGGGCGCTTCAGTTATCTATTACGATGTTAAATTCGTTCGTGTTAAATATTTGATTTTAAAATTTTGCAGTTCGCTAAATACATGCTTGGACGTCGATCTTTTGGTGAGTGTTCATCTGCAGTTCATATTTCTATATGAATTTGAATGTCACATTTTACGAACTATTTCTATTAGCGGACTTATTTCAGTATGTAATTGGACATTGTGGTGTTATGATTCCTTAGAAAATTGTAGGCTTTCCGAATATTTCTTTTATTGTTATATATACCAGTTCAGGTTGGGCTAATAAACAGCAGTACCAACAACAAACATGAAACCAGTTATCTATTCGACAGCAGCATACAGAATGAAACCTTTCTGCGGTAGCGCTTACCTTATTGTAATATTTTCCCGCGCATGTTCACTGAAGCGAAAAAAAAAATCAAACAGGGAGAACACAAGCAAATTGGTAAGTATTTCAAACCAGTGTTAAATTATCTTGGCATATAGTGTGCTACATAATGTAGAGCAAAATTTACTACATTTAGCCAGAATACTAGTGGCATACACTGACATGTGTGCGATTTGGGAAATTTTGTCCAGTTTCTCGATGCCCGAATTTGTCCAAATTAATCCCAACACCCAAGTCAGTCGAAGGTTCTGTTTTAGTGGGGTCGTGTTTTCGTTGATTTCTCGTAACACGAGATATTGTGTCCAGACATCTTATTTACAAAAAGTTTTGGCTGTGATTTAAGAATCCTTTTCAAGAATCTTTGTCGTTTCGTGTCGAATCCCGTTCGCACCATGAGTTGTTTCGAATTATAAAAAAATGCAGATGAAAGAAACATTTTTCATAATTAATCGCATGTCTCTGTTGTAAATAATTTTTAAACTTACATTAAAAATTCTCAACAGGTTTGGGATAATCCCAGTTAGGATAATTATAAATTATTACAGGTCATTTTCAATAGTTTATCGATCGTTCTTACTCACAAACTAAATAAAGTCAACGTGGCCCACTTGCTCAAAAACTAAACAGGACTTTATTTCGTTTGTGAGCGAGTAGGCCGCGTTTACACATCAATGAACTCCTTGAATATTACTTTTATTTCTTATGATTCAAATTATTTGCTCTTAAAATAATGTTTTCAGTGAATTTTACGTCATCATATACTGCAATATTTGACCTCGGAAAGTATAAATCGCCCAGATGTTTATTCGAAAAAATAACTTCTTTGTTTTTCATGACATTGACAATTTCGGCCTTGCAATAGGAAAATATTAACAATACCCGTTTTTGAAAGTTATGTGAAAATACACATTGTTCAAATTACACAAAATGTATAAAACACTGAATTATTGCTGTATACAGAAAACGGATCGAACAATCATCTATATGTCCTCAGCTAGTTCTTGCCTTTCTAATTAAATTATTTTTGATTATTTGTTCTCTACAGAGACATTATAGAGATTAGCAACTTGTAGTTAATGTTATATTTAACTGACAACGCTCGAAACTCTCGGTAATGTTGCTTATCATCATTTTAAGTAACAATCCGACGAAATTTACCTTTAATATCAGCTTTCACAAAACTATCGAAGAGTTTTGAGTGTGTTGTTAACATCTCAGTTGCATCCTCGGTACTATATGTCTGTCACCCTTGACGTATTTAGTAGTTGCCAATCTCTATCTCTCTATCACTGCTTCTTATATATTGCATCTTTCGGTTTTGTTCCTATCATCCATACTAGTAACAATTTGTGCAAGAATAAAGATCAGTACTTATATGCAAAAATTAGATTCATATAAACCAATGAAAAAAATAACTAAAACTCATCTTGAGTATTTTGACTTTTGTCAGAGTATACTTGTTTTTATAGTTCTCTTTGTGAGTGTCATAGTTTTATGTGTAATTTTACGATGTTGATGTATTTGTGGATGTGTCTTGCCTTTGGTCTTCCTTCTTATAGTATTATCGTTTCAACTGTTTTAAAATTCGTACAAAAATGCCAACAAAGGAATATCATAGAGCAAGACATTTATATGGGGAAAGGGTCAAAATATCAAAAAGGGTGTTCTAACGATTCTTGAAATAAGTGAGAAAGTCAATGTCAAGTTAAAAAGTCAATGGAAATTCTACTGACCAAAACGTGCATTACCGAATACATACACACTAATGTTGTGTCGTCGGTGAAATAAAAGGAACCACAGGAAACACCTACAATGGCTAAAATTATAATTACATGCCTCAATCTCCTCGGGTACAAAGGAAAAACACAAATAAGACAAAAGACAAACGTAAACAACAATAGAAACTCGGGACAGCCGGATTTGGTACCGGCACTAACGGAAGCCAGCGGTATGCCTTGACGAAGGAGGGAGCTATCAGTAATCGAGTTGTAACCACAGAGGTACAGTAGTAGTACCAAAAGGCCGATTCTACACCACTTATGCAAAATCCTGCATAAAAATCCCTACCCCGAGGGCAAAATGCAAACGGACGGCATTCCTATTGATCATAGGGTAAATACAAGAATTATGTCTTTCGCACGGAGTATAAGTCAGTCTCTACATGACACCTTAAAGACAGGTGTGCCTACGTCCGAAATTGAAATAAATAAAGATATGGCATCCAGAAGAAATAAGATGGATCAGTTCCAGGATTTCTTTCTGGAGAATGAGGAAGATTTGGAAGATAGCACCCCACCCCACTACCTCCAAAAGGCAGCAACAGTGCTGCAATGCCCCCAACCTGGTGCAGATGGATGAGCACACCCAGCAGTGTCAAAATTGTGGGGCGGAGCAAGTCCATCGAATTGAGCAATCAGGGGAGCAGAAGACCACCTGCGGCTTTCCACTCAAGAGGAAGAAGGGGCAGTTCTGCAAGAGCAAGCCCGGGAAGGATGGTCTCTGCTGGAGGCATAATAGACAACCACGCGAGACGGAAGAAGAGGAGACCATCCCCGTCGAGGGTAAGATGGTGGTTGAAGAAACCATGAAGACCCTCCGTCAAATAGCTAAGGATGAGGGTCTGAGGGGGATCAGCAGGAAAAGTAAGGAGGCCTTGGTGAAGCTCATCGAGGAGAAAACCGCCCGTAAATTTACCCGTAAGGAAGTCTTCAGCAATAAGCAGCTAAAAGCACTCGCTAAGAATCGTGGCCTCACCAAGTACTCCCGCCTCAAGAGAGAGGATCTCATTCAGCTGGTCGAAGAAGATATCAGAAATGCCCCAGTTTGAGGATGAGATCAAGGTCACCGATAGGCGTCAAGCGCTGAATGGTGTATTTGGCACGGTCGTCATCGAGCCCGTAAAGTCGCATGACGTGACCACATATCTCAAAGTAAGTCGGAGCACAATCTTTACCACCATCTCAGATGCTCTCGCCAAGAAGAAGGGATTGAAGGTGCACTTAGTGCTCCTAGCAGAAATGGTGAAGACCAATCCCGCGACGGGAGAAAATACCTACATCACTCCCTACTTCCGATCAGCTCTTGCTACCCTCACCCAGTCATCCGACCTCGATTATGAGATTGCCTTCATGATGGAGAAGATCAAGGAAAATATGGCTAAGTACATGCGGGAAGGGAGCGGATGGACTTTCGGATACGTTGTGAAGCTAGAAATCCACCTCAACGAATTCAAGCCACTCAAGGGGGGCTCCTTCATACCCACCCCATCGTTTCTCGCGAAAAAGAAGGCGATCATCAATGTGAAAAATGAAGATGATCGCTGCTTCCAGTGGGCAGTACTGGCGGCCCTTCATCATGAAGAAGTCGATGACAATCATGCCTACCGCGTATCTCAGTACAAGAAATGGGAAGATGAGCTAAAATTCGAAGGCATTGACTTCCCAGTCTCGCTCAAGGCGATCGATAAATTCGAGAGGCAGAATCCCTCCATCAACGTCAATGTCTATGGCTTCAATGCCGTAAAGAAGGGTGAAGATGGGGAAGAGGATATTCAGATCTACCCCATCAAGATATCCAAGAATACGGGCTCCAACCACGTAGATCTCATCTTCCTGACTCGGGAAGGCAAGCAGCATTACTGCTGGATCAAGAGCCTCTCTCGACTTCTGAGCCATCAGATGACGGAGCACGGTCATGAGCTTTTCTTCTGCCGCAGATGCCTCTCCCACTTTTCCAGGCAAGATATCTTGGATGAGCATATGGAATATTGCTGTCAGAAAGAAGCCGTCAGGATCGAGATGCCAGAAGAAGGGACCACCTAAGCCTTCCACAACCACGAAAAGACGATGAGAGTCCCCTTCGCGATTTACGCGGACTTCGAGTGCTTCACGGAGAAGCCCAGCACCTGCCAGCCGGATCCATCACACTCCTACACGAAGGCCTACCAGCTTCAGCGACCATCAGGCTTCTGCTATTACGTGAAGTACGCTCATGGAGACTACAAAGATCGGGTCATCTATTGCGGTGAGGATGCAGCCAAGAAATTCATGGAGTGTATGGAGAAGGAAGTGGAGGCCATCGGTAAGCTATACAAGGAGAATAAGCCCATGGTGATGACCGATGAGGACAAGGAGAGCTTTGAAGAAAGCACGCACTGCCACATTTGCGGGGATGAATTGGGATTGGATAAGGTTCGGGACCACGACCATCTTACTGGGAAATATCGAGGCGCAGCACAAAACGAGTGTAATCTAGACTTCCGGCTCCCAAAGCACGTCCCCATCTTCTTCCACAATTTGAGTGGGTATGATTCCCACATCTTCGTCAAGGAGCTCGGATTCTCTGAAGGGTAAGATCAAATGCATCCCCAATACCGATGAGAAATATATCAGCTTCTCCAAGAAGGTAGGAGATCTGGAAATGAGATTCGTCGATTCACTACGCTTTACGCTCAGCCCACTGGATAAGCTAGCCAAGAATCTCAGCCCCGACCAATTCAAGACCGTGAAGGCAAGATTTGGCGATCACCACGAGCTGATGATTCGAAAGGGGATATTTCCCTACGATTATATGGATGGACCGACCAAGCTTGAAGAGACTCAGCTCCCACCCAAAGAAGCCTTCTACAGCACACTCTCCGGGGAGAGCATCACCGACGAAGACTACGCGCACGCTGAGAAGGTTTGGAAGACCTTTGAATGCAAGACCCTACGAGATTATCACAATCTCTACCTAGAAACCGACGTCTTGCTGCTCACCGACATCTTCGAGAATTTCAGGGATATCTGCCAGAGTCACTATGGGCTTGATCCTGCCCACTACTTCACATCGCCCGGATTGTCTTACGACGCTGCCCTCAAAATCAGTGGGCAAAGATTGGAGCTTCTCTCCGATCCAGACATGCTGCTAATGTTCGAGAGGGGCACTAGAGGTGGGGTCGCCATGATCTCTCATCGCCACGCTCAGGCCAATAATCCCTACATGACCGACTACGACGCCTCTCAGCCCACCAAGCATCTCACCTACCTCGACGCCAATAATCTTTACGGATGGGCGATGTCACAGCCTCTCCCCACAGGAGATTTCGAATGGGTGGAGCCTGAGGAGATCGATGAGATCTTGGAATATCCCGACGACCACGAATATGGGGCCATGGTAGAATGCGATCTCGAATATCCTCAGGATCTTCACGACGCCCACAACGACTACCCTCTCGCGCCCGAGACCGTGGAGATCGACAAAGTCCGCAAGCTGGTGCCTCATCTAGGCAAGCGTGAGAAATACGTCCTCCACTATCGAAATCTGAAGATGTATCGGGAGAGGGGAATGAAGCTCATCAAAGTCCATCGGATCATCAGGTTCAGGCAATCACCATGGCTCAAGAAATATATCGACCTAAATACTGCTCTCCGCGCCAAGGCTAAGACCGACTCTGAGAAGGATTTCTTCAAGCTCATGAATAATTTGGTCTTCGGCAAGACGATGGAGAATATCAGGAAGTGCGTGGACGTCAGGCTGGTCACCACCGAGAAGCAGGCGCTGAAGCTCGTGGCCAAACCTAATTTCGATCGTAGGGTGGTCTTCACCGAGAATCTAGCAGCCGTGCATATGAAGAAGACCAAGCTGAAATTCGATAAGCCCGTCTACCTAGGAGCCTGCATCTTGGATATTTCGAAGCTTCTCATGTATGATTTCCACTATGGATTCATGAAGAAGATGTATGACGATAAGGCTCGGCTGCTTTTCACCGACACAGACAGCTTGGCCTATGAGATATAGACCTATGACTTCTACCAGGAGATCGCTCCACACGTTCAGGAAAAATTCGATACGTCCAACTACCCAGACGAGCATTCCTCCGGCATCCCCACTGGCGAGAATAATAAGATCCTCGGAAAATTCAAGGACGAGTGCGCTGGCAAGGCTATGACCGAATTCGTGGGGCTTCGAGCGAAGCTATACGCTTTCAAGGTGGATGATGGTGAGATCACCAAGAGGGAGAAGGGAGTCACCAAGAGCGTCATCAAGCACAGCATCGCCTTTGAGGACTACAAGCGATGCCTCACCACCCAGCAAGAAATCCATTGTCCGATGAATATCATCCGGAGCCATCTCCATCAGATCTACGCTGAGCAGATCAACAAGATCGCTCTCTCTGCCAAAGACGACAAGCGCTACATCCTCCCCGACGGCATCAGCACCCTCGCCCACGGACACTATCGAATCACCCATGGCTATGCCTCTCTGCACTTAGCAGGTTCTGACGGGTGCGGGTGCCCATCCCTCCTTAGTAGTCTCTGACGGGTGCGGATGCCCATTCAGACTGACCATACTTAGATAAATGAGCAGCATACTAGTGCACGGTCTCCTCCTCCCCCACCAGCCCCTCTCGAATCTAGAGCTGGAAGAAGCTGTCAAAGCCCTGAGAATCCCCCACTTCAGAGGGGTATTCATGCGCAATGCCCTACCACCCACCCCACGCCCCATCGAATGCGACATCCTAAATCACGACGATCGCGATGGCCCCGGCACGCACTGGACGTGCTGGCATAAGCGCAAAGGACAAAAAGTCTACTTTGATCCTTACGGCCTGCCTCCGCCCGACGAGTTGATCGACTATCTGCGGCCGGAGATTCGATATAATACCGATGAAATCCAGCGGCGCGGCGACGTGGTCTGCGGGCACTTTTGCTTGCACGTCTTGAAGCTTCTTTCGGAAGGTCGGACGCTCGAGG
>MJUU01041909.1:25643-39043 GCA_002080025.1 Modiolus philippinarum | reverse complement strand
CAGGAAGGGGAGATAATCTGACTTTGACTTTTCGTTGATTCCCTATTGTCCACACTTCTCGTAAGCGCAACTCCTCTTAAACCACTTGAAGGATTTTGACTAGGTCGTTGCAAGTTCCCCGTTCTGCAGAGTTTGCATAGTTGAACTGAGTAGCCTTAACGATGTTAACAAACATATTGGTACTGTAATGCACGAAAGGTCACTCAAAATCCCAGAACACCACTCTTTTGACTGGATCAGAAAAGGCAATAAATATTTAAAAAATGTAATGCTTGCTTTATTTATAGAAGAATGGAATAAAAGGTGAAATGCAGTAAATGTACATCAGACAAATAATAAAGGAGAGAGAGAATGGTTTCATCAACAAGCTTACAATCTTTATTTTTCCCCAAAACAGTCAACTCTAAATTCAAATAAGAGCAACATAATGATGAACAGCAAGCACTGCTTTTTGTTTCCTTTTAACAGTTAAAACTAAGTTAAAATTTAACAGAACATAAAACACAAAATGGTCCAAAAACAGTTCACAACTGATTTATTTGACCACAAATATTTAAGAACCAACAGAAATTCCCAAAAACACAATAAAAGAGGAATTTCTTAAAAGTAAAATCTTCTATAACACCTTGATATTTGTATTTGATAAAAAAAAGAGCATCAAGTATTAGACAAAAAACTTCGTGCAAAACGCCGCGAACTCTCACATGACTGAGAAGGAAGGTCGCACATAAAAACCCCCATGGAGATTTTCAAAAGTTGGCAGGTATGCTATTGCATTATGTGCAATTCACATAACCACATCAATTTTGTCATAGATTTATTATACATGTTGGCCGCAGTTTCCGTAGTCCGGTATTTATGACGTCACGAAAACAACATTCCAGATCTGACCACGTTATTATCTGCCCTTGGTACTGTATCATAGTCCTTGTACAAAAATTTGCAAAAATACGTTGTATACATAATATGGTTAGGTATAATCATGTCTGCTAATTGCTTTCCTCAGAATTGCTCACATTTCACCACAGAAAGCTTGTTGGTACCATGGAACACATAATTTCTATTTTTAGTCCCCTACGGGCAAAAGCTGAAGGGGACTTTAGGTTTGCACTTTATCCGTCCTTCCGTCCATCTCTCTGTCTGTCTGTCTGTCCGTCTGTCTGTCCGTCAGTCCCACATCAGTTTTCCGCATTTTTTTTCTAAACCAATGCAGGTATTGATCAAATATTTGGTGTTTGAGTCTACCTCAATGAGTTAGAGAACAAGATTAAGTTTGGTTCTGGTCAACTGATTTTTGACAGAGTTATTGGCCTTTGACTTAGAAAATTTCAGTAAAATATTGTTTTCCGCTTTTTTTTAGCTCACCTGGCTATGCCAGGGTGAGCTTTTGCCATCACTATGCGTCCGTCGTCTGTCCGTCCGTCAAAAATTTCAAAAATCTTCTCCTCTGAAACCACAGGGCCAAATGTAACCAAACTTGACTTGAATCATCACCAGGGTATGGCTTCTCAAAATTGTGTTCGATTAGTCCTCTGGTCAAACAACATGGCCGCCATTGCTAAAAATAGAACATAGGGGTAAATTGCAGTTTTTGGCTAATAACTCGAAAACCATTACAGATATCAAAAATCTGACAAGGATAAAAATGATCAGCATGATGAGATCTACCCACTGTGCAATTTTGAAGAAAATCTGAAAACCCGTCTCAGATTGTATACCACAAAACTCAGGCCAAGTTCGATTTAGGATTCAGAGGTCCAAGGGGTTCTTGAGTTATGCCCTTTGAAACTTTGAAATTTTGCGAATATTAGGGTTTCCGACTGATAACTTGTGAATGAAATAATATATTGTCTTCAAACTTGGAATGTAACTTGTATACCAGAAAACTCAGGCCAAGTATGATTTTTGGTTCAGACGTCCAAGGGGTTCTGGAGTTATGCCCCTTGAAACTTTGAAATTTTGTGGAACGTGGCGGGGTATCATGTAATGCACCATTACTATTTTTCGTAGATAAAATTTCACAAAGAAAAAAATTGTGAACTGATTTTTTTCTTCATAATTCGCAGAGATCTCCGTGAAACATGACTCTTCTAAAATCCGCTTTAAAAAATGGGGGTCCATGTGCTTATTTTTAAGCTACAGAGAGAAAACTGGCATTTTTTATCACTACAAATAAACATTCCCGGTTTTGGCGCGAAATGATGTTACATTACATTTGGCTCAGAAAAAGATCAGTCAAATACCTATTAGAACCTTCTAGTGACTGTGTTGACTGGAAAAAAAATGATTATTTCCCTACTGCTACTATTCAAGTATAAAGATGTATATACAGTGAGTGAGTCCCTGGTTTCACCTATCGACCTTTTATGAAAAAAAAAACAGAATTCATTGGTGTTGGTTTAATTAACGGGGTTTGGTAGCCCGGAGGGATTTTGATCCCGACTTACCCGAGAAAAATGAATGATTTCCCCAGTCATCCCGAAAAATGAAATTGACCAAATCCTGTTCCCGATAAGTGTTTTCCCGAATTCTTGGTGAAATAAATGTCCTTTTCCGTTGTCCCAAAAAAGATCATACCCACCCTTATCTAAAGTTAAATGCGTTTGATAGGATAATTATCATGCATATCTATCGTGATTATGCCTCTTCAGTATCATACTCTCGCCTAGATTACATTGTCACAGCTTAGTACATTTTGAACTTAACTCATGAAACCTCTTGAAATGATTGTAATATGAAAAAGCCATTTTCACAGGATTTTTAATTGAATTTTCAAAGCATCCTGTGAAAATTCAAATCGTAAGATGCGAAAAAACTGCCCTGAAAATGCCCTGAAAATGGCCATGATCATGCACCAACTGATTTTGTAGCGACAATCCTGTTATTTTATACCAGCTTAAATAAAGAAAAGTCGCAAAATGTTCAAGTTCTTTTTTTTAGCTGTCGGAGGATAGATTAGAAATTACAACATTTGTAAGCCAATGTGCTAAAAATTATTTGTAAGAATATGTCAGATCTCATGTTTTCAGTTATGTGGTGATTTTGTTCATTCCTTCATTCAGTTGTTTATTTGTTTTGTCTTTCTCTTTGTTGTTTCAATTGTTTATTGGATTTTGATTACGGATTTTATCCTTTCTACCTTTTGTTTCGTTGTATTCTTTTGTCAGTGTATTTAGATATTATATATTCTGGCATTCCATGAAAGGTGAACTTGTCTTTTTCTATAATTAAGGAAAAAACAAATCAATATGCAATTTTTCGAAACTAATTAACGGCATTTTCAAGGGAGAAAATTTACATTGGTTATAGAAATTCGTCCCCTATTGCGTTATGAGCAATTCACATAACCACATCAATTTTGTCATAGATTTATTATACATGCTGGCCGCAGTTCCCGTAGTCTGGTATTTATGACGTCACGAAAACAACATTCCAGATCCTACGACGTTATTATCTGCCCTTGGTACTGTATCATAGTCCTTGTACAAATTTTGCAAAAATACGTTGTATACATAATATGGTTAGGTATAATCATGTCTGCTAATTGCTTTCCTCAGAATTGCTCACATTTCACCACAGAAAGCTCGTTGGTACCATGGAACACATAATTTCTATTTTTAGTCCCCTACAGGCAAAAGCCGAAGGGGACTTAAGGTTTGCACTTTATCCGTCCATCCGTCCGTCCATCCGTATGTCTGTCTGTCTGTCTGTCCATCAGTCCCACATCAGTTTTCCGTATTTTTTTTCTAAACCAATGCAGGTATTGATCTAATATTTGGTGTGTGAGTCTACCTCAATGAGTTCGAGAACAAGACTAAGTTTGGTACTGGTCAACTGATTTTTGACAGAGTTATTGGCCTTTGACTTAGAAAATTGCAGTAAAATATTAGTTTTCCGCTTTTTTTTTCTAAACCATTACAGGTATTCATCTAATATTTGGTATGTGAGTCTACCTCAGTTAGTTACAGAACAAGTTTAAGTTTGGTTCCAGTCCTCTGGTTTTTGACAGAGTTATGGGCCTTTGACTCTGAGAACTTTTTTACTATTATTGCTGGTGTAACAAAGCCTTGCTTTCCAGTAGTGGACTTGGTACTTGGTATTGCCTTGCAATAGGATCCACACTTGTTACTATTAAAAAAGTGTTTTACTATTATAAATTATTGAAATATATTTAATAAATAAGTGCACTTAAGTTTTATTTTCGTTTGTTTATAATAATAAGTTAATTTGATTATATTTACAGACACACAATGATGAAGATGTACATAAAACAGTACAAAGAAAGTTACGTGGACGGAGGAAATGAGAAAATGCAGATTTGAGAGAAATTGAACGAACAAATGTGAATTCACACTGATTAATCATGGTTTTAGATACAGATGACTTGAAAGTTTTATATAAGCTTTGTGTATTTGCTATTTTATTTATCATGTCATCATATGTAATGATTATTTGGCTGTTCTGATGGTGCAGTGTAGTAGAAAGAGAAAACTAAAGATTTGATTTTATGAGCTAAGGAATATGCTAGCTTGTTTGGTTTTATTATTTTGCATGGTAGATGTTTTTAGTGGTTATATACAGTAGAAAATTCTGAACCTATATTTTGAATTCAGTCAATGCTGTTGAGAATATTTATGTTAGATACAGATACTTTTCAGAAATGGCTGTGAATGGGGCATTAAATATAAAAAGTTAAGGAACTGGTTGTTAAGGATATCAAATATGATTAGAAAATCAGTATTTTTATTCATGATTTCATGTTAGAACCTTAGTAAACTTACAGTTTGCAAGTTATATTATTCATTATAGGTAATATAACATCATTACTACAAATCCTAGGTGAATGTTTTTCATATTCTCAAAAGCTATGTAACAACATCAGTATAAATTAAACTTCAAAATGAAAAAAAAAATATAATGACAATGGAAATGGATGCACTGTCTGATGATGCAACAGTTTTAATCATGAAGTTCTGTACCATTATGATTCAAATTTGGATCTGTAGTCACAACAAAAAAGTAGTATCTGTAGAATCTCTGAAGCAGATCTCCACTGCGATTAGTTTTGACGCTAAATGCACAAGAGCATCATTATTATTCAGGTATGCAGTAGATTTTATATGGAGAGCCATTCCATGATTTAACTCAAATTTAGGTTTTATCTTGCAAAATTAGTTTATCTTGGCCTGGTTGACTCAGTTAACAAGTAATTCATGGATTGAAAAATAAGTATAAACTTTTTTGGATAGAAGTAATCAAAAGTGAGTTTGTATGGTTATGTATGATAATGGTAATCCTGATGATTTTGTTGACTGAGAATGTGAGTTTGGTCAGGTTGAAGTATTTAAGGATAAATATATTGAAATGCAAAGTTTCTGATTATTTGTGATTCATTGTATTTTATGTTTGTCACTTTGATTGGAGTGATCACACATATACATCTACAAACATCTACATGTTGTTTTTATTATTTACACTATTCACTATGTTGTTAAAGTTTAACTGATATACATTTTGTTTTTTATACGAGTATAAAAAACTTGTCTAAAATGAACCTCTTTAGGCTATATTAGAATAATTCCATGATTCTCATCCATTTGATCTCAAAATTCAGTCAGGGGTACAACTTATACAAGTCACTTTTTTTGCACTTGTATGAGTGAATTATTTAGGAGTGAGAGTTATGTCCCTTTGTGGTCTACTGTTTTTTACTTATACAAGTGAAAAACTTTATTTTGGACATTATCATGAATTTTGAATAACAGCTTTGCTACAGATGTGTTATAAAAAGCCTATATAGTGCATTAAACATATGTATTCATTTCAGGACAAGTTCAGGGTCAACTAAAGTCACAATGGCTCAGAAGTTTTGGGTTAATGAAATTTTGATAGTCCCTAGAGGGAAGAAACTTTGAAGGCCTTGCACAGTGACTAAACATTGTTTGGTAATAGACATCTGGCATTAATTAGTGAGATGAAAGGTGGAACATCAACAGAAAATTATCAGCTAGGCAGGGAAAAATCCAGTAATCAAGATTTTGTATCTCGAAGTTGAAGAATTTTTGGGTTAAAAATAACTTTTTCACTTGTATAAGTAAATTTTTATGTAAAAATAAAAGGAGGTAAAAAATTCACTTATTTAAGTAAGTTTTTCTCATGTTTTCAAGTTAAAAAAGATCACTTGTATAAGTTATACCCCTGACTGAAATTGGGGGCAGGCAGGCTAATTTTATTGTATATTTTTATCAAATTTCGTGAAAAATGCTGTCATTTTAAAAGAAATTTACCCAAATTAGCCAGGAAATCATAATATAATTTTTTTGGAGGCGGATGGAAAAAAATCAGGGCTGGGGGATAAGAATGTTTGATATTTTTGTGTCGCCTGCGTTCATGCAGTGGCGACATATAGGCATCACTATCAGCGTCGTCTGCATCACAAAAATTTCTGTCACAGTTTTCTCAGAAATTATGTATCCGAGCTTTCTGCAATTTGGCATGGAGTATCAGTATTGGGACCTATACCGTGTAACAGAGTTTGGGATCTCTCGCATGCCCACTTCCTGTTTGACGGAACTTAGAATATTTTTTGTGTCTTGAAAATTTCTGTCACATTTTTCTCAGGAACCACAGATCCCAGCCTTCTACAATTCATTATGGAGTATCAGTATGGGGACCTATATTGTGTAATAAAGTTTGGAAGCTCATGCATGGCCACTTCCTGTGTGACGGAAAATAGAATATTTTTGCTGATTGGTGTCACAAAAAATTTCTGTCACATTTTACTCAGGAACCACAATTCCCAGCCTTCTGTAATTTAGCATTGAGTGTCAGTATGGGGACCTATACTGTGTAATACAGTTTTGAATCTCTGGAATTCCCACTTCCTGTTTGACTGAACTTAGAATATTTTTCGAGTCTTGAAAATTTCTGTCACATTTTTCTCAGACACCACATATCCATGCCTTCTGCAATTTGACATGGAGTATCAGTGTGGGGACCTATAATGTGTAAGAGAGTCTGGGATCTCTTGCATGCCCAATTCCTGTGTGAAGTAACTTACTTTTAGTGTTATTACACAGGCGACACATGTCTTCCGTGGAAGACTTACTACTAAGTCTTTCTTATGGCCTAGAATTAGGCCTATTCCATTAAAATGCATGTACCAGGGTCTGAAGGCAATTTTCTTCTACCCCCACAACTAAGGGTAATGGACAAATATTAGTATAGCAATAAGATTAAATTGCCAAGACCCAACAAGAATTTCCATTTCTGCCTTCCGACCCTAGTACATCCTTTTTAATGGAATAGCCCTTTAAGATTTTGTTAAGTAGTTTACACAGGCAATGAAACTGAAGACAGTGATAGAAAGGGACTCTTAACAATGTTTTGTATAGACAGGTTAATGGTTCATTTTAAACAGGTTTCTTTCGACTTGTATAAGTGTGGTAGCATTTTTGCCCCTCATTACATTAAATGCTTATAATCCAATTAGTGTGAAAGGACTGACTTGAATACTTGTGCTAGATATCTAAATGATACAAATATCAGAGATGTGTAAGTTTGACATCAGTGAATAGCTGGCTATTTAGTTAACACTATTTAAGTATTTCTTCTTCTCTGTCTTTCTTACTGAATTTTATTTTGTAGAATGAAAGAAATTCTGTATGAATAATAATTTCATAATCTTGTCTTATAGTTACAGTAAATTCTCAATTTTAATCTCACTATTTCTTCTTGGTTACTGACATGGATTTTGCTTTCAAATCTTGTCATCATGTACATAACATATTTCTACTAACTCTAAACTTTGGCAGAAGAAATGGTGTTGGTAAAATGAGTTTTTACTTTAACTAGTATAAATGTATTTCAATTCAATCTTGTCTGTATGTTACAGGCTATTACCATTAAAATAAACATAAAGAAAGCTATTTTATTCATTTTTAAGCTCACCTGAACCAAAGGGGCCAGTGTGAGCTATTGCTATCACTTGACATCCGTCATCTGTATTAAAACTTTTCACATTTACATCTTCACTGAAACCACTGCTGCAAATTCAACCAAACTTTACAGGAATGGTGTATGGAAGGTCCTTTACGAAGAATGCTCATTTCTTTAGATCTGATAAGAACATAGCTACCAGCACAGAGCATAGTTTTAACATTGGACCAAATGGAAAAATCACATTTTGATATTCTCCTCTGGACCAATGAGACAATTCAACCAAACTTTACAGGAATAATGTATGAAAGTCCCTTGACAACGATTGCTCATCATATTGTGATCTGATAAAGGTAATGGCCGCCAGCGCAGGACATAGTTATAACATTTTATCTTTTTCTCTGGAACCACAGAAGCAAATTCAACCAAACTTCATAGGAAAAGATTGTTTATTTCATATTCTAATACGGCGTCCTTCAAACCCTTTGAGAACACTACAGGGTTCTAATGAGCATAGATCCCTCGGTGACGTCACAATACTAATACTGTACGTCACAATCTCAACCGTAAATAGTTCAAACAGGAATAACACATTTTTATTAACTTTATCTGTAAATAATGCTAAATGTTGAACAAAAAATGGATAAAAGTCATTTTTTACAACTTTTATATGCTAGATATGTTGTTTCATGGTCTATTTCGCTTAATTTCTACGACCAAAATGGCATTTGAAAACATCCTCCTAGTAATGCTTCAAATTTTCAGAACATTTCTAAACCATATTAGAATCGAAATAGATTATTGCAATTGGGCTCTATGCTAATTAGAACATGGTAAGACCTTATATTTGTCCTCAGGTTATACCTCTCTGTCGCTCGGTATAAAATATCGACAAATATAAGGTCTTACCATGTTCTAATTAGCATAGAGCCCGCTTACAATAATCTATTTCTTAATCAATTCGATACTGCATAGCTGCCAGCGCTGAACAAAGTTTTAACATTGGATCCTATGGAAAAAATCACATTTTCATCTTCTAGAACCACTAAAGCAAATTCTGTCAATTTTAAGGAATGATGTATGGGATGTAATTTACAAAGATTGCACATTTCATTTCAATTCAATAAAAAACATTGGCACCTGGACTGAACTTAGATTTAATAATGAATACTATGGAATGATGTCTGAAAGGTCCTTAACAAAAATTGCTCATTTTGTTCTGACCCAACAAAAAATATGGCTGCCAGTATGGAAATAAGTTTTACAATGGGACCTGTAGGGAAAAATCTTTTTCATCATCTCCTCTGAAGCTGTTGAAACAAATATAATTTAACTATACTGGAATTATTTATGGAGGTCCATTGCAAATTTTAATCTGACAAAAAAACATGGCCACCAGCACAAGCCCTATGGAAGGTTTATTACAAAGATTGCAAATTATGTCTTCCATCCCCACCCCTTCTCAAGGCAGAGACATACATTGATTTTTGTATTGTTTTTGTCTTCTTCGTCTGCCATCCGTTTGCCCTTCACAAAGTTTGTGGACGCCCATTCTCGTATATTTTCCATCAGAGTTCAATCAAACTTTACAGAATTGTTGACCAAGAATTCTTAGTTGTGCATATTGTCAGTCAGGATTGATTGGCCAATTTTTTGTGTCACCTGCACCTTGTGCAGGATCAACACATAGGGATCACTATCCGTTGTCTTGCGTCCGTCTGTCCGTCTGTATGGCTCAAATATTTTAAGCATTATCCGCATCTCCCCCTAAACCGTTTGGCACTTTTCAATGAAACTTGCAGGAATCCTTCAGTGTATGTTGAAGATGTGCACCATGCATTTTTTTTTTCTTAATTTTATTTTTTGCAGATTTTACACTGTTTTTGGACTTTGTCATTTTAGCTTACTGGAGTCTTGAGGGTATGTCTCCACTATCCGCAAACTCTTCCTCAACGGCTTTGTATTTTTCAACCAAACTTGCAGGAATGCTTCAGTATATGTTGAAGATGTACACCATGCATTTTGTTTTTCTCTAATTTTTTTCAGATTTTACACTGTTTTTTGGACTTTGTCAATTAAGCTTACTGGAGTCTTGAGGGTACGTCTCTATTATCCGCAACTCCTCCTCAACGGCTTTGTAATTTCATTCAAACTTGCAGGAATGCTTCAGTATATATTGAAGATGTGCACCATGCATTTTGTTTTTCTTTAATTTAATTTTTTCTGGATTTTACACTTTTATTGGACTTTGTCATTTTAGCTTACTGGAGGATTGAGGGTATGTCTCCATTATCCGCAACTCCTCAACCTCGTGGCATTTTTCAACAAAACTTGCAGAATTGCTTCAGCATATATTGAGAATGTGCACCATGCATTTTGTTTTTTCCAGATTTTATGCTGTTTTTAGACTTTGTCATTTTAGCTTACTGGAGTCTTGAGGATATGTTTCCATTATCTGCAACTCCTCTTAAACCGTTTAGAACTTTACAGCCAAACTTGCAGGAATGCTAAAGTATATATTGAAGATGTGCACCATGTTTTTTGTTGTTTTTTTTTCAGATTTTTACACTATATGCCTCCATTATCCTCAATTCATGATAAATGGCCCTGTATTTTTCTGTCAAACTTGGAGGAATGCATGCTTCTGTATATAATTTAGATGTGCAACATGGACTTTGTAATTCTAAATGGAACACCAGAATTCTTAAATATAGTGCAGGCGACATATGTGTTCCGTGGAACACCCATGCATTTTGTTGGAGTAATGCCCACTTTTGACATAGAATTTTGATAAGATTAGTTTGAGGACGCTAAGTCTCCCACATCTTTCATCGAATTTCAAGCAAACGTCACAGGATTGTTGACCTTCATGGCTAGTTGTGCATATTATCTGGCTGGATTGATCAGACATTTTTGTGGGAGTTATGCTTTTTTTGATATAAAACTTGACTGAATTAACTTTGTCTAGTTGTGCATATTATCTGGCTGGATTGACCAGACAATTTTTGTGGGAGTTATCCCTTTTTTGATATAAAACTTCCTGAATTAACTTTGTGGTCGCTATATTGGATTTCAACCAAACTTTACAGAATTGTTGACCATCATGCCTAGAAGTGCATATTGACTGGCCTGACTGATTGGCCAATTTTTATACGCCTGTTGTAAGAGGAACGTATTATGGTATACCCTCTGTCCATCCGTCCGTTAACTTTTTGGTTTCTGGAGATTTTTTCTGTAACCGCTTGACATATTGATTTCATATTTAGTATATGACTATATCTAGGTGAAATACAGATCAATTTCGAATTTGGTTCCGGTCGGTTGATTTTGTACAGAGTTATGGCCCTTTGACTTAGTGAAATTTTGAAAAATAAAGGTTTCCGGAGTTTTTTTTTCTGTAACCGCTTGACATATTGATTTCATATTAGGTATATGACTATATCTAGGTGAAATACAGATCAAATTCGAATTTGGTTCCGGTCGGTTGATTTGTACAGAGTTATGGCTCTTGGACTTGGTGAAATTTGGAAAAATATAGGTTTCCAGAGTTTTTTTCTGTAACCGCTTGACATATCGATTTCATATTTGAATATATGACTATATCTAGGTGAAATACAGATCAAATTCGAATTTGATTCTGGTCGGTTGATTTTGTACAGAGTTATGGCCCTTGGACTTAGTGAAATTTTGAAAAATATAGGTTTCTGGAGTTTTTTCCATAACCACTTGACATATTGATTTCATATTTGGTATATGACTATATCTAGGTGAGATACAGATAAGTTCGAATTTGGTTCCAGTCGGTTGATTTTGTACAGAGTTATGGCCCTTGGACTTAGTGAAATTTTAAAAAATATAGGTTTCTGGAGTTTTTTTCTGTAACCGCTTGACATATTGATTTCATATTTGGTATATGACTATGTCTAGGTGAGATACAGATCAAGTTACAATTTGGTTGATTTTGTACAGAGTTATGGCCCTTGGACTTAGTGAAATTTTGAAAAATATAGGTTTCAGGAGTTTTTTCTGTAACCGCTTGATATATTGATTTGATATTTGGTATATGAGTATCAAAATTTTGTTGTGGTCCAACAATGCCATAAAGTTCGAGTTGACAGTGGACGGGTGTATCATGCGCTCTTGGCGCAGCAGTTTATTGTGGAAGTTATGCCTCTTTTTGACATAGAATTTTGATAAATTGACTTTATGGATGCCAATTCTCTCGCATCTTTCAATGGAATTCAACGTAAAACTTTACAGAATTGTTGACCACCATGCCTAGTTGTGCATTTGTCTGACAGGATTGATTGGAAATCTTTGTAGGAGTTATGCTCCTTTTTATACAACTGCAAACAATTTGAGGTTGTATAATGGTATGGTGCTGTCTTCGTTGTTGTCGTTGTCTGTAGACACTTTTGTTTTTTGTCAATAACTAAAGTTCAAATTTATCAATCCTTATGAAATTTTAACACAATGTTCCTTGGCACAAAAGGAAGGCTTGGATCTGTTTTGATCATTGAGGCCCCTCCAACTTTTAAAAAAGGGACCAAAAGGGCAAAATCAGGTGTTTTCACATATTTGACTGTAGAATTTTTATTATTTATCAGATTTTGATGGGGTTTCTTTCAGCTTCCTCTTTAGGAAATTTCCAATCAGCAGTATGCCAACAGATTTCACATTGCATGTACCATGCATAAGATAAATGGGGCCCAAAAGGGGCGAATCTCAAAAAATTTACTTTTTTATTTCTCATCGCATTTTTATGCAGTTTTTGTGTCGCCTGCACCTAGTGCAGGATCGACACATAGGGATCATTATCCATCGTCTTGCGTCCATCCCTCTGTCTGTCTGTCTGTATGGCTTCAAAATTATCCGCATCTCCACCTAAACAGCTTGGTACTTTCGAACGAAACTTGCAGGAATGCTTCAGTATATATTGTAGATGTGCACCATCTATTTAGTTTTTCTTTATTTATGTTTTTCAAGATTTTGAACCTATTTTTGGACTTTGTCATTTTAGCTTATTGGAGTCATAGGGTATACCTCCATTGTCCGCAACTGGCCTAGACCGCTAGGTACTTTCCAACCAAACTTGCAAGAATGCTGCAATATATATTGAAGATGTGCACCATGCATTTTGTTTTTGATTAATTGTGATTTTTTCGATTTTTTTAGCCATCTTTGGACTTTGTCATTTTAGCTTATTGGCGTCATTTGGTATACCTCCATTATCCGCATTTCCTCCTAAACCGCTGGGTACTTTCAAACGAAACTTGCAGAAATGCTTCAGTATATGTTGTAGATGTGCACCATCTATTTAGTTTTTCTTTATTTATGTTTTTCCAGATTTTGAACCTATTTTTGGACTTTGTCATTTTAGCTTATTGGAGTCATAGGGTAGACCTCCATTATCCGCAACTACTCCTAGACCGCTTGGTACTTTCCAACCAAACTTGCAAGAA
>MJUU01041909.1:9256-22942 GCA_002080025.1 Modiolus philippinarum | reverse complement strand
TTTGGACTTTGTCATTTTAGCTTATTGGAGTCATAGGGTATACCTCCATTATCCGCAACTCCTCCTAGACCGCTTGGTACTTTCCAACCAAACTTGCAAGAATGCTTCAATATATATTGCAGACGTGCACCATGCATTTAGTTTTTGATTAATTTTGATTTTTTTTAGATTTCTAGCAATGTTTGGACTTTGTCATTTTAGCTTATTGGAGTCATAACTTTATAAGGTATATACCTCCATTATCCGCAACTCCTCCTAGACCGCTTGGTACTTTCCAACCAAACTTGCAAGAATGATACAATATACATTGTAGATGGGCACCATGCATTTTTTTCATTTATTTTTTTTAAAGATTTTTTAGCTATTTTTGGACTTTGTCATTTCAGCTTATTGGAGTCATAGGGTATACCTCCATTATCCGCACCTCCTCCTAGACGGCTTGGTACTTTCCAACCAAGTTTGCAAGAATGCTTCAATATATATTGCAGATGTGCACCATGCATTTTGTTGTGTCGCCTGCACCTAGTGGAGGATCGACACATAGGGATCACTATCCATCGTCTTGCGTCCGTCCGTCCGTCTTTATGGCTCTTAAATTTTTACCATTATCCACATCTCCTCCTTAACCACTGGGTACCTTCCAATGAAACTTACAGGAATGCTTCAGTATGTATTGTAGATGTACACCATGCATTTAGTTTTTCTTTATTTATGTTTTTCCAGATTTTGAACCTATATGTAGACTTTGTCATTTTAGCTTATTGGAGTCATAGGGTATACCTCCATTATCCGCAACTCCTCCTAGACCGCTTGGTACTTTCCAACCAAACTTGCAAGAATGCTACAATATACATTGTAGATGTGCATCATGCATTTTGTTTTTCATTTATTTTTTTTAATTTTTTTTGGCTATCTTTGGACTTTGTCATTTTAGCTTATTGGAGTCCTAGGGTATACCTCCATGATCCCCAACTCCTCCTAGACTGTTTGGTCCTTTCCAAGCAAACTTGCAGGAATGCTTCAATGTATAATGCAGATGTGCAGGTCATGTATTTAGTGTTTGATTATTTTTTTTCCAGATTTTCTAGCTATGTTTGAACTTCATTTTAATTTTGATTTTTCTGATTATCATTGGACTTTGTCATGCATTTTACAACAAAACAGTAATACTTAAAGTATATAGTGCAGGCGACACATGTGTTCCGCGGAACACCCATGCATTTTTTTTTTCAAATATTTTTTTTTTCAGATTTTTAAGCTATCATTGGACTTTGTCATTTTAGCTTATTAGAGTCATAGGGTACACCTCCATTATCATTATCTGCAACTCCTTCTAGACCGCTTGGTCTTTTCCAACCAAGCTTGCAGGAATGCTTCAATATATATTGCGGATGTGCACCATGCATTTAGTTTTTGTTTAATTTTGATTTGTTTTAGATTTAGTCAAATAACAACCAAACTTAGTCACAATTGTTTTTAGATGGTCACTTCAGATAAAAAGGAATCAGACAGGTTCATAACTCATCCAAGATTGGAGATAGCAGGAAACATAGTTAAGCATTGGACTCTATAAATATCATTCAAAGATCATCAAAAATAACTAGCCAAATTTCAACAAAACTAAGACACAATAATCCTTAGATGGTTCCCTCCAAAACAGATAACCAGCATGTTTTTACCTCATTATAGATTGATGCCATCGTGGAAAAAAAGTTTACTGTTAGATCATACGGAAAATACATTCAAAAATCTTCCCAAAACTACTAGTCCAATATGAACAAAACTTACTCACAATGGTCCTAAGATGGTCTCTACAAAATAAGTTGTTTCACCCAAGATGGCCACAAGACACAATTCTCTAATCACGAATCCAATTTGAACCAAACTTGATCACATCAGTCTTTGGACGTTCCTTATCAAAATTAGTTTATCCTTATCTAAGGTAGCTACAGATTATCATTGGTCCAGATGAGTCATACAGGCTCTTGAGACCCACTCGTTATGCTAGGAAATTTTATTTCGCAGATCATTTGTACATTAGAAAAGCACTTCATCTATGATATGATTTTTCAGTATGGAATCCTATATAGTATGTCGGTTGCTCTTGAATCGTATATGACTGTATTCAATATGGCTTTTGATCTTGAATTAACAAAGAAAGGATATGGAGTAAATGCAAATGAGACAAAATCTCTACAAATACATGGTAAAACAAGCAATGGAACGACACCTTTATTGTTGTTCTTCATCTTGAAGTCACCATGATGCCTTCAACAATCAGCATTACTCATACCTCATAGCAAATTCAAGACGTCCCCTAGCACTGGTTTGAGCGCAATTTTTGCTAATTGCTGAGCAACGCTACATCCATGTCTTTTTTCCTTTGATCCATGGATGCGAGATCGTCAACAAACATAAACTTAACTGGCAAAGTGTTCTTACAATCACTGTCATCCATTTCCCGACAAAAAGACTAGTAGAAGACGATCACAACATTTAAACAACCACAGGGCACTCATCGAGCTAATTGAAAGTTTTAGTTGGAGACAACAGAAGTGAGACGTGTCTCTGGTCCACGGTGATGTCCTGTTCTTTTTTCACCCTCACAAAAGGAGTTAACTCCGAAAATTTGGGCCTTTTCTTTCTTGTATATATATATTTTTTAGATTTTAGTCTTATGCATATTTTAATTTTGTTGTTCTCCATGCACGACAGCTATACAAACCTTATTATTTTGTCCAATTTATATGACATTAAGCTGTCTCGCAACATATATTTTTTATTTTTTTAATTGTAAGAAAACTTTGCATAATAAAATCATGAGACATGGGCACAATAAACAGGTGGTCAGAAAAAAACAATTTTAAATTAAAAAAAAAATTAAAAAGCCAAAATTTGAAAGAATGACCTCAATTTCGTGGTTTATTGACCATGTTAAGTTTTTGTGGTTAGTATCTCAATAAATATAAGTGACAGGTCAGGAATATTTATATTAACTTTTGGTGATACATGACTGTCTGCAAAATGGGTTTGATTTTGACCTCAATATCACAGGCTAGTGACCATGTTAAAATTTCAGTTGTAGATCAGTTACTCAATAGATTACACAGTTACTCTATAACTGTAAGTGGTATGTCAGTGAAATATGGTATAGAGGTTTGTCTTCAGAAGTACATTACTGTCAGTCATTTTGATTTATAGAATGACCTTTATTACACGATATTATGACCATATCAAATAATTAAATTGCCGAAGTTGCTGTGAATTTTGATTCTGCATATGCGCATTTCGACAACTTATGTCTCTTCAGTGCGGATAAAATCTAAATGTTTGGAAGACCGTAAAGTCAAAGATGTTTAAAAACTGATGGAGAACAAATTACCAAATATGATCTAAACAGAAAGCAAGTGTATATTACAAAAAATCTCAGTCTCGTAAGTGAAAAAAATGTGGTAACTAAGTTGGCATTTGATAGCACATGGGTATTTGCAAGATAGCCTTTTACTTTAAACTCACTTAATTTCGCAAATCCAGTGATATTATCCTGCGTGTTTTACGGGGAAGTAATTGGGCCGCGAGCGAGACATTTCGTATTTTTTTAATATACTTTCGGGAAACGGGACAGATAAAGGGGAGGTTTGGGTACCCATAAACTGGTTTAAGCCTACCGTTGACTTTTGCTAGTTCCTGTACCAAGTCCAACTGTCCCGAGTTCCTGTTATTGTCTATACGTTTGTCTTTTGTCTTATACGTGTTTTTCCTTAGTCCCCTGGCTGATTGTGGCATGTAATTAAAATTGTCAGCCATTGTAGCTGTTTCCTGTTATTCATGTTTTTACATATGTTCTAGTTAAGTTTTTTCTTTACAAAAACGCCGATGCTTCATCAAAGAGTAGTGCACAAATTGTAGATAATTGACATTGTCATTTGTGTTACTCTTCAGTAACTCGAGTAATATTTCTTTCAGAATAAATATTAAATAATCAAAACAATCATCTTTAACATATGAAAAAGAAAGAAAATGGGGTAAATGTCAAGGAGACAACATATGGTTCATTCACGCTTCTGTGAAAAAAGGGGGATTACAGGAAACATCTACAATGGCTGAAAAATTACAATTACATGCTAATAGTAGGGTGCCCAAGAGACGGTTTTTCCGATTTTGGGTTAACGGAATAACACACACCTGTATTATACCCAAGAGACGATTTTTCCGATTTTGGGTTAACGGAATAACACTCACCTGTATTAGCTAGGCTATGGAATAGCCTAGCTATATAGATAGTTCTTGTGGTGAAGTGAGGAGTACGCTTGCGCAGTGAGGAGAACGCATGCGCAGAAGACTATTGACCAATAGGAATTTCAGATTCTCGAAAATCAAAATGGCGTCCAGTTTCGTCCTGATAAAACGGGGCGGGGTTTAATTTTTCTGTTTCCTTGTGGAAGTTGAAAAGTATTATAAACATTTACTATAGGTGGTACTGGGAACATGTTTGTAGAGGATGATGGGATTGGTATTGCAATACCGTTTAGCCAGATTTATAAATATAGATATGATAAAAAGAATAAGAACAGTAATGTATAAATTTAAAACCAGAAGTTAATAAATAAACATGTATCTTAGTTAAACCGCTCCTGCTGAAACAAAACCCAATTATATTATCTGAAATGATATGGAAAAATGATTTTAAACGTGAAAACAAACGTATATGCTTGGAAAATCAAAACACAAGCAACGTAAAATTGTCATTTGGGCTTGTCAAGTAATTTTGACAAGAGAATGATTAGAGTTATCTTTCGTTGTACACTTGAAAGAACATGACCAATTGACATCGACTTAAATTCGAAAGTTTTACGCAAATTTTGGCTTTTTAATTGTTGATGTCTCTTTAACGGTGGACATTACATCCATGATTTTTGGTGCATATGTACAATTCGTATATGTACTTTCGTTACAGTTTTAATCTTTCAGAAATAAAGCATAGTTATTTCGCATTCAATGAAAATGTCGTTAATTTAGACTAAAATTTACCCCGACTTTACAAAAACCAGTCAAAAAATAACTTGTGTTCTATGATTCACATAAATATTTCAGGTCTTGACTTTACCGTGAATAACATTTTATTAGAATATAAGAGAGTACTACTATTTTCTATAACTTTAAAGATACCATATCCCAAGCACTGTTTAAGGGTACCCTTAAAAAGGGAGAAATTAGAGAAATCGTGGCCACAGGAACTATCTACGACAGCTAAAAATTTGAAATTTAATAGTTGTTCTATCATTTAAAACAAGTATTCCGTTAACCCAAACTCGAAAACTAAGCGTCTTTTTGGATCTTGGGCACCCTACTATAGTTAGAAAGTCATCATTATTGGTGTTAGCTCTTGTGTAACGAATCAACTGTGAAACATTCACGCCATAAGAAGGATGGGTTGGAATATTACTGTCCATGTTAAGCAAATTAATAATTTTGAAATTAAGGTCGTCCCTTAAAAGATGTAGATCTAGCGGTTTTTGGTGTTTCTTTTATCTCCTATTTTAGGGGAAATTTTCATGGGGTAATAAGCAAAAGTGCGTTATTAATGGCACAAAAACATGAATTTATCTATAGTGAGATTGTAGTGTCCAGCATTTTTAGTTAATGAGCTTTTACGAGCCCTTAAAGATGTATCTTTGTAGGACTATAAAAACATTTCCACAATTCGTGCCCATTGGAATACCAGCTTCCTGTCGATAAATAACACCTCCAAAGGTGACATATATTATCAATAAGAAAATCAAGCATACTGCACACCTGTTTTTCATCGTAGCATGTATTTCCTTTTAAATGGTTTTTGAAAAAAAATGTGGACTAACAATTGTTTTTGGGTCAGCAAAGGCTTTTAAATGATACTTTGGATCGTGATTTCATGAGGAAGCGTGGTATAATGCATAGAAAAATCAAATGTTATTAGAGAATATATTTGAGAAAATGACCGGGATTTTAGATTTTGCAATAAATCATTCGATTTTTTAAGTATCCACGTGTAATTTATGTCAGTTCGGACATGGATAGTCTCACAGTACTTATACTTTTGATGATCTCTTCAAACTATTGATCTAGACATTAATGGTTTAAGACATGACGGCAGATTAGTTAGCCACAAGAAAGGTTACATTTGGGAAGAGCTATACTGGATCAATTAAGAAATTTCTTTATCAAAAATAAACAAACTTAACATGAATCGGTGTGTTTTTCAATCGTAAAGCTACCATTCGGGTAGAGCATTGACCATGATAAAAGCATTTTCATCAACACATCTGAAACAAATTCAACCCAACGTAAAAGTAGAGAAATACCTGTACAAAATTTGTTCCTTATCCTCCAATCCACAAGTAAAACGTTCCTGCCAGTACAAAACGTACCTTTACATTGGATCCTTCAGTCCTTTTTTAAAGCAACTTTTTTTGGTATAATTCAGTCTGATTGCTGGTTTCTAGTTTGCAAGAGCAATGCATAAAACTTCAAGAAAAGTTTTGGCTATTTGGGGGGGGGGGTAATTTTGACTGGCTGTATAACTTAAAAATGTTCAAAAATGGTCTTTGAATTAGTACTTAAAAGCAATAAATATCAAAATCGGAAAAGAACAAAGCTCTGCAACACAATTGATTGAAAAGAATTAAAATGTAACATATCTGATACGTCTACAAATGACAACCAACCAGTTTCTCAATTACTGTAAGAGCAAGGTCGAGGTATTTTGGTCGGTGGTAATATGTGGTTGTGTGTCTTATAATGATTTACCTTGAGCTTACTTTTATGGTATATTTATCATGTTCTTCACAGAGTCAACCCTCATAGTGTTTTCTTTATTATAGCTCGGTATAACAGGAGGCCTCCCAGATGACAATTCAAGATGTTACTTGCCGCCTTGAAGTCTTCCATTGTGGCAGCTGAGGTTGTAGCTTATGGAAGGATGTTCCTGCTGGATCTTGGGTAGAACGAGTAACGGTATTATTCTTTCTGGGTACGCTGTTGTCGAAGTCGATGCCCCCTACTTTGAGTAATTTCAGGTGTGTGGTATCTGATAGAATCGATATCTACCAATTCATACTCTATTTTCAAGCCATTTGCAGGTTTTTCGTCCGCCTATGCTTGAGTGGCTCCCAATTAAGTTATCCAGTAGAATGTTTAGCCATTCTTGTGAAACATTTCAATATTCGTTAAATACAAATATAGCTGCTCTCTGGATTTTTTCCAGGTAGTTTGGCAGGGGTCCTATATAGAATATTCAAATGTATTTATAACCACTGAAACGTATGCATTGACTTTAACTTGGGGTGTACACAGCCCGAGGTTCCGTCTGAGGAATCCAAATGTCCTTAATTCTTGCTGATTTTCTTGTTGATGTGCGCCTTCCACTGTAGATCCTGAGAAATTGTGGCTCCAAGATAACCTTATGGTCTTTAACGTCGAAAGTGTGCACCCGAAGTTTAGAGTTGGTCATAAATATTTTTTCTTGTTGGTACACTTTTCAGAATGAAATTTCATCAGCCATTTAGACTTCCATTGCTTAAGTGCAGTAAGGTCATCTTGACACCTATGACTGTGTCCTATGTTCCTTTCCTTCCTGAACAGAAGGCAATCATCTGCAAACAATATTGCCATTAAAGATGTTGACTGGCAAATCGTTAATGAAAAGCAGTGGCTCTACAACTTTTCCATGTGGCACTCATCCAGTTGGTCACATTGGTGGCCTTCCAGTAAGAGAGTTTGGGTCCTGTTTGACAGAAAGACCCGATCTACTTCAAGACTGTCCCTCTTAGATCATGGTGGTGCTTTTTGTGTCTTGTGCGACACTTTATTCAGAGCCTTTAAGAAATTGAGTAGTATGACATCAATTTGTTCTCCCTTGTTCATGTTTTTTTTCCAATCTCATCCAGGGTAATAAAGAGTTCAGTGTCTCTCACGATCGTATCGATTTAAATTCATGTTGCTGGCCGCAGAGTGGAGTATACAATGGCTGTTAAAGTGATCTTTAATGATTTTGAGTACCAAATGGTCCGAAGTTTGCATGAAATGAAGGTAAGATACTGGTCTGTACAGTTTTGTGGTGAAAATAATATCTTAATAACTTTATGTAAGTGATAAGACAATTGTATTTGGTATGACGTTTTTCTTTACTGTCTGCCAATAAATCTTTTGACCTTGGCTAAAGGAAAAATATATATGTTGGCATAGTGAAATGGTTACATCTTCGTTTTAATTTTAGTATACGTCATTTTTTTATACTTATACTTATACTTGTATAAATTTTAATGTAGATCTTCCCTACTCTTTTTATTTATAGAAGAATCCTAACACTAAAAAATTTTCATATTCCTTGTGGGTGACCAACACTGCAATATGTTTGTAATAAAAAAAATATCTATCCTTGATTAATTAATTAATATCTATTTTTGAACGTGCTTATAGTAGAAATCTTTTAATTCTTGAGGAATGCATTTATTTGTCTATTCTGGGACCTTAAATGACTAGTCTTGTTTGTTTTTGTTGCTCATCTTTGAAGGCTCTGTTGTAAAAATTGGCAGTTTTCGAATCCTTATTGACTGTCATATGAAATTGACTCAATATTTCTGTTGATGAATTATGAAGCTTGTTTAAGGATTGTCATTTTTTTGTCTATATCTGTCCCCTATCTACATTCTTGTCTGAAGTATTCCTAGTACTTGATCTTTACCCACTTAATCCATTTGAACATTACATTTGAATTTATTAAGATGACAAATTAATCAAACTAAAACGGTTTTATCTTTTTTAAATATTGATTTACAGGGGAAGGTCTAATAGATTTCATTCACTTAAAATTAATGCAACATGTGCTGAAAAACTAAAAACATGAAAAAAATAACTAACCAAAGTTACCCGCCTTCACGTTTTTTACTTAATTTAATGACTACCTGACACTGATGAAAGAGGGCAATATTGTGTTTACTATATATGTGATTGACACAGTCATTTATACTTGTATTACAATCAAATACATTATCTTGTTCAAACACAACCCCCATTTGATACAAACAAGGTTACGTCCGATTTCTACAACATTGGTAGCTTAGCTATCCAGCTGTTCTGATTAAGGTATGTATTGCTGTCGGACATTTTTTGTTAGTTACATCAAAATGCAGAACCTGTGAGAATAATTCTAATATGACGTCCTTTAATCGCCGTTTGTCCGTAACCGTGGTAAAATCCGCATATATTCGTGGGTGTTTTCATGACAAGCGACGGTACATTTCATAACGTCACAGACAGTTTGACGACAGTTTTTGCGGCGTCATATAAGAAAACGTCATACTTAACGTGGTAAAATGGCAGTTTCACCTATGAATAAATAGACGACTTCATCTCTTCTGTTCCCTGTTAATGTCATATTAGAATCGAAATAATTCACTGGAGCGTGAATATATGTTGATTTTACCACGGGTTGGCCCTTAATGCCTATATTTTACCCCTCGCATACGCTCGGGGTAAAATATTTGCCATAAAGAACCAACCCTTGGTAAAATCGCCATATATTCACGCTCCCGTGAATTATTTCTTAAATAAAGTATATAGTTTATATTTTGGTACACAAATTTGTTTGGCTTAAATATCTGTTTTAAACGTTTTGGCTGGTATTGGTTTAAAATCTTATAACGTAGAAAACACAACAAGCATTTTGACGGATAATACCATATCAGTATCCTTTTCAAATATTTCGTTAATTGCTTCCCAATTTTCCAACACCTTCCGTTCGTTTTGATATTTTTAATCATGTTTCGAGGACGATACATGCAGAAAAAGTTGGTTGTCAATAATACACTATTTGCGTTATAAACAGCAATACTTAATTATTAGAAAGGTTTTTTGTCCGTTTTGCTAACCTTATTGAACACCTTGACAGCCAAGATCACACATCAACTGTAAAACTTCGATTACATAATTCAAAGTTATACTCGTTAAATGGATGCAAATGGTACGTCCGTCTTCGGAAAAGCAAATAGGGCGATATTGAAATCAAACTTTTCAATATCAGTTATTCAATTATAAATAAGTATTAAAATAAGTGAGAACCTAACCGTCAGACTAAAACGAACAATTACAATGGCCGAACATTACAATCATATGTCACAATCAACCAGGGAATTGCACAAGAAAAACAATAAAATGACAAAAGATAAACATAGATAATGATAGGAACTCAGGATAGCCGGAGAAAAGCTGAAAGAGAACGAAATACCGAACTAAAAAGCCGAAATCAGCAAAGGACACAATATCATTGCATAATAAAACAAAGCTAGAGACTGAAAAACATCCAAATATATAGAAACACCACTCAAAGCTTTTAGCTTGTGGCGGAAGAACTGTAGTAGAATATCGAAAGACCAAAGGAGTGGAATTTACAAAAATCGAAGTCCAAAGACAAATGCCAAAACGAGGACACAGAAGCAAATGACGTTAGACAGACACAAAGCAAATAAATAGAAATGACAGCATTCAAAACAAAGACATTCACAGTGTGAACTCCAGTGAAACTGGGAGTGAAATCAGATGCTCCGGAAGGGTAAGCATGCCCTGCTCTGTTAATAGCATCCGTCACACTGTAAGCGAGTCAATCCCTGACTAAGCAGCTTTTGAGACAGTGTTTTTGCTCTGTTAAAAAAATCACTGTACAAACTACACGCTTGATAGTACCGAATCAACTGCGTAATGTACATTTCATGGACTGGAGAGGTAGGTATATTGCTGCTAAGAAAGGGAAAAATCACGATTGGGAAATAAAATCATTATGCTAATCATATAGCTTAGATTTCAAACGTCCATCTCCGCCAATATAAAACAAAAGATATAGGTTCGAAGCTGAAGTAGTTGTATCGTTTGTTTTTTTAATTTCAAGCTCATTGGGATGACAAACATAGATTAAACACTAATGTATACCTTTTTTGAATATTTATATTTGAAGATCGTGATAAAAATATGTGCTCTGATTTCTTGCATGCACTAGACCAATTCACTTATAACTTTAAATGGACTGCCGCATTGAAATTAGGCAAGGGCAGAAACCATTATGCAGACTCTTGTGTGCAAATAAAAGACCAATTAAATATAATGTTAAATTTGTGATATGAGCATTTTCGCAATAACTTCAAGTGAAAGGTAAATGAAATTTGGTGTGCAGGTTAGACTTCAGTTGTTAAAGGGATTGATAGGTATTTTATTGTTTTTATCAAAAATGTTAGAACTTTCTGTATAAATAGTGTGAAAGATAATTTTATTACATCTACATGCGTGGTTCAGCAATAAACATTAATTAAGTTATGATGGCAGCATGATAAATATTAACAGGTCTCGCTGTTCTTGAGCCCCTTATATGGCGATTTTCATTATATATCATTACTTGTCAGATCTTACTACTTAATAGCATTTTGGCTTGGGCTCCTGATGATGAACATGGCTATGGCCAAGTCTAATTAGTCGAAAACAATGACAGTAGAATACCGAAGGAACAAGGGAAGCGAAGACCACAAAAATCGAAGTCCAAAGACATGACAAAAACGGCAACAGAGAAAAACGAAGACAAAACAAGGACGTGAGACAGCTACAATGCACGGAAATAAAAAAAAACGACATTAAGAACTCGGCGATGGACATTTGCGCAAAAATATGAGGACAATTGCGCAAACGAAAAGAAGACATTTGCGCAAACGAAAAGTGGACATTTGCGCAAACGATAACTGACTTCTATTTAATATTTTTTTACCCAATTGCGCAAATCTTTATTTAGTCTATTTTTTTCCATATGTCCTCTTCCGTAGGCGTAAGCTGGACTTTTTCTGTTGTCTCCTGCTCACCACGGGGTTGAGGGGTTGAAGTAGGATTCTGAGCAGGATGTACTTCGTAGATCGTTGATATTTATTAAGTCTCTCAAATATGAAGCACTAATTTTAAACGTAAAACTATCACTATTTCCAGTTAAAAAATCTATTTAAAAATCTCTTCTTCTGACCTTTGAATTTATGACCCATGGTGGTAATTACATATAATGAAGTCGAGTCGTGATATTTCATCATTTCTGTATTTGCGACAGGTTTCCGAAAGACTTTTTACTTTTTTTCTTTTCAATTCTAATAATCAAAGCCTCTTCACTGATGTATTTTGATGTAGCTGATAGTCTGTTGCTCAAAAATGGTTTCCAAAAAAAAAAAAAAAACAAATCTTTGATATATATTCCAGTACTTGCTTTATAGAGGTACATTATGTATTTGTGCAAACGGGCTTTTAACTGAAAAAAGGTAACTAAAAACCGTTTGCGCAAACGTCCACTTTTCCTTTACACAACTGTCCACTTTTCCTTTGCGCAACTGTCCACTTTCCATTTGCGCAAATGTCCTTCTGTTTTTCAGGTAAATTTGCGCAAATGTCCATCGCCCTAAGAACTAAGGCACTCATTGTGTGAACTCCCATGAAAACCGGGAGTGACAACAGGTGCTCCGGAAGGGTAAGCATGTCCTGCTCCGCTAGAGGCACCCGTCACACTATCAGTGAGTCAATCCAGGGTTTAGTCAAAGCCGGTTTTGTCAATTCCATGAAGACGTGAAATCTAGCTGAAAATGTCCGTTATCATTTGGGACACAGACACATCATATCTGTCAATGATGTCATGGTGACGGCCATAGAACTTCTTAAGGGATGAAAGCAACAAAGGCTGAACAAATCTCTGAGTAAGCAACTTTTGGGATAGTGTTTTTGGTCTGTTCAAAGAATCACTGTACAGAAAAAGATGTTCGAAACACTAAGTGAACTCGAATTGGGGTGCCGGGATTGGAATTGATCTCGTTTTTTTTTGTAAAAGATAATTAATTTGCAAAGGGAAATAACAAAACTATCAATATGGCGGATATCAAAACCTGCCATGTTAACAAATTTATCTGCTCTATAACTCTTAAGAATAATCAAATAATGAAAATATTTCTAAGACATCTCTTTTAGACCTATTACAATTGTATAAAATGTTTTATGGTTTCCGTATCAATCCCTTTAATAATTACTGTATTGTCCTTGCCTGATTTCAATGCTGCAATCTCAAAGATCGAAATAAAGTACGAATGATATGAATTTATTATGATGGGAAACAAAAAGCATGTTGAGAAGATACGGTGGACCGTTCAAGAATATTCACCCCTTTCTTCAAATATGATTTTTATTTAACTGATATAACTTTTATGGTAGTTCACATATGTATTTTCCTGTGTCTATTAAATTAGTTTCTATCTAAATTACATAAAGTTAACTGAGAGAAGTCGGAGTATGAGCGTCAGATTTCAGAAGCATTCGATATCCTCGGGTTTTATCAATTCAAACAGTGTTAAAATTTTTTTACCCAATTGCGCAAATCTTTATTTAGTCTATTTTTTACATATGTCCTCTTCCGTAGGCGTTAGCTGGACTTTTCCTGTTGTCTCCTGCTCACCACGGGGTTGAGGGGTTGAAGTAGGATTCTGAGCAGGATGTACTACGTAGATCGTTGATATTTATTAAGTCTCTCAAATATGAAGCACTAATTTTAAACGTAAAACTATCACTATTTCCAGTTAAAAAATCTATTTAAAAGTCTGTTCTTCTGACCTTTGAATTTATGACCCATGGTGGTAATTACATATA
>MJUU01041908.1:0-29030 GCA_002080025.1 Modiolus philippinarum | reverse complement strand
CCAGAAATATCGGCTTCATGCTGGAAAGTTGATTATCATATCCATGGGCACCTTTGCCCTTGTACATGCTCAAAGCTGTTTTGTTCTGAAACAAAATTACATGCATTTTAATTTCGTAAATTTAAGAAAAACATAGCATTTCAACAGCAATTTGAATAAATAATACAAAAGTTACTGTAAATTTAGTATCTGCCTATGCGCATTTCGACAACTTATGTCTCTTCAAAGCAGATCAAATCAAAACATTTGGAAATCCATAAACCGAAATATGTGTCAAAGCTTATAGAGAACAAATTACCAATAGGATCTTAAAAGAAAAGAATAAATCAGCTAAGGGCAGAGCTATGCAAAAGGGAGATACTCCCTAGGTCTTATCAAAATTTCTTATATTTAGATATTGAAAGTTTTCAAACAAAATCGGTTTTCGGGCCAGAACCGAAGAACTGGCTACTGGGTTGGTGAATACCCTCGGGGACTAATAGTTCACCAGAAGTGGCATCGACCCAGTGGTAATAAATAACAAAATACCAAAGTTACTGTGAATTTAGTTTCTGCAAATGCGCATTTCGACAGCTTATGTCTCAACAGTGCAGATCATTTTAAAACATTTGGAAATCCATAAATCGAAATATATGTTAAAGCTGATAGAGAATAAATTACCAATGGGATCTAAAAAGAAAAGCCAAAATCAGCTAAGGACAGAATTATGCAAGAGGGAGATACTCCTTAGGTTTTAACAAAATTTCTTATATTTATATATTGAAAGTTTTCAAACAAACTTGGTTTAGATAGACAGGATACAATTTTCATGGTAATGAAAACGCAAGAATGAATTTTGATCCAAGTAAATCATTGCTCCTACTACGATTTTACTTCCGCTTTGAATTCACCAATACTGAGCAGAACTGAACATAATTCTTTTTGATATTTTGGTCCTCTAGCTGTTTTATTCTCAAATAATAACTACATGCACTTAAATCTAAAAATTGCATAGCATTCCAAGAACATCGCTTAGTTAAGTCTATGTCCTCGTCACATAAATTCAGTGCTTTAACATGACTTTGTCCACGCAGTTTCAAGCTGACAATAAGCTTGATCATTCGTCAGATTTGAAATAGGCCCAAAGAGCTTGCCAAATTAGCAAAGGACTGGATTGTCATAGTTGCAAACTTCTTCGTCATGTATAATTTCCATACTTCAACAAGATGTCAATGAGAAGGAAAGTTGTTATAGAAAACAACAAGTTATGCCTCGTTACAGGATGCTTTGATATGTTCGCATTTACAGTTTGGACGGAAAAGGTTTGATTTTTGTCTCCGCTCTTCATCAGGTTTGAATAAAAATTACCAAAGCTTTAATGCCAAGTTATCAAGGGACCTTTGTTATTGAGCAATACAGCTCTCTAGACAAACGATTTTACCTTTGTCATTTACATATAGAGCAATTAAGACCATTACATTTTACCTTTGTTATTGACCATCCTTCTTCTGCCACCAAAAATACAGGCATTATACGTCTATTATTTTTGTAATGCCAATGGTCTGGAATATCGTCTTTCTTATAAACTGAGAGATGATCAACATTCTGTAGACTACGGAGAACTGTATTAGTTTTCCCCTCTGTAGGGTGCACATGCATTATAGGTCCGTCATCAACAGTAAACAGTATATTGCTCATATCCACGTGGTCAGAAATGTCAATTACTTTATTTGTTGTATCAATTGTTGTCATTCCGTGATCACTTGTGACTATCAAGTTTACGTTATCCCAGAGTTTGTTTTCATCAAATTTGTTCAAGAGGTATCCGAGTAAACTGTCCATCTCTCCGACTTTAGCCAGTATTTCGTCGGAATCGGGTCCATAGGCATGCCCAGTAGAGTCGGGTTCATGAAAATAAAGGGTTACAAAGTCAATATTTTCAGTCGTTAGCCATTCAATTGTTTGATCAATACGATACTTAAAAGGGATTGATTCGTTATATGACAGCCATATGTTAGGTCTATAACCCCTGACTTCTGTTTCGCTACCTGGCCAAAAAAATGAAGCACTTGTCAGATTGTGAAGCCGTGCTGTTACCCATATTGGTTCTCCGCCATTCCACCACCTTGTTTCTTTAGTACCCTGGTTGAATGTAGCGTTAAAAACGGGGTCGTACATGTGATTGCCTACTATACCATGAGTTTCTTCATATAAACCTGCAAAATATTAAATGGAAAATTAGCGATTTATACCACAAATTCCAGCGCCCATTTCTAAATCGTTATTTGTGTGTTAGTTAGTTCTATAAATGAACGTAAGTTTCACACTCAAAATGGATATACGGAAGACTTAAACAAATAAAGTCTACCATATGGTAGATTTATGTTTTAAAATACCAAGTTCGATTTTGTCCTTGTATTATATTATGGAATCTTGTAAGGCTCTTCATTTGGGGTACCAGGGAATCAAGTAATCATCAACTCTTTGCATAATGTCATATAATCAATAATTAATTGCTAAGAATATGGTAATTTCAGTAAATGTTTCTCAAAATAGGGTGAAAAGGTAATTATTGAAAAATACACTGACAATCCAAATTATTCTTAGTTTTCAACACAGAGGAGGAAACATGCAACTACTTTTATCTTGTTCAAAAATACCAACCAAGGACATTAATGTGACCAAGTAGGAAAATTTGCCAAGTAGTGTCCGACGAGAAGATCTCTGAATGTGTTTTTCCACAGGGTCCAATGTTAAACGAAGTTCCCCGCTGGCGGCCATCTTGCATGAGGTGCAGGCGTGTCAGACAATTTCAATCATGAGGATAAAATGTAGTCCTTGACATGATGAACATTTCTGCATCTGAAGCGTAACCTCTATCTCAAATCGTTTTTGAAATATAAGGCAAAATGTATAAAATTACAAAAAATTGACAAATAAAGGGTATTCAGATTTTCTTCAAAATTTCCAGTTAGGTAAATCTTCATCTGCTCAACATTTATGCTTGACCTCTATCTGTCATAGTTTTTTTTTATAAAAAAATAAAGACTACCAAAATTTTGATAATTTTATGAAAAAAGGGCAATAACTACAAAACGGGTAGTCAGATTTTCTTCAACATTGCAAGGCAGGTAGACCTTGTCATGCTGATCATTTTAATACCATATCAGATTTTTGATATATGTAAAAGTTTTCGAGTTATTGGCCAATTCAGCAATTTACCCCTATGTGTTATTTTCAGTAATGACAGCCATGTTTGATCCTAGACCATGAAATCAAGGTTTAAAACCAGTCATACGACAGACATACATTATGTACTGTACAAGAGCAACCTACGTACCAATATGATTGCCTTACATCTAACATTTATTGAGAAACTGGTCTAATCACGAAAAAAAATAACCATGTTCAATACACCATGAAATTGAGGTCAAGGTGATAAGCCATATTGCACACTGTCATTTAGTAACCAAGACCAAGCTTTATACAAAATACCATTGACTTGCCACTTGTAGTTTTTGAGAGTCAGACCTAATCACAATATTAGTAACTTAACTGGGCATTGGACCGTGGAATTGACGTCAAGATCAAACGCCATATGGAAGACTATCATGTATTATCAGAAGTCCATTATTAGTAGAAGTCAGCAACTCTTAATGCATCAGTAGACTGCATTGTCCCCAGACTACCGCTGTGATTCAAACGAGATTTCGTGCGAGAAGACTAAAAATAGTAGCTAAAAATTCATGGCCAGAAAATAAATGTTGCATGATGGGTACAGTTAATATATGCAAAATCCACAGGGACAATTAATATTCACTACGTGTCGGGCTGTACCCCGTCAGTTTTCAGATAAATGTGATAATTGATAACCGATTAATGACAGATGTTTCTATATAAAACTACAAAATAGATACATATATGCAAAAAACATAAACGGTTAAATAAGAAATTTTATTACATAATGATTATAATAGTTTTATTTTATTGGATGAAACCTTGTCACATGATATTCAATTAAAAATCGAATTGACTCGCTTTTACTTTCACTTTCATTTCTCAGGTCTGCTTAAAAACGATATTGACTCGCCGTTTTAAATAGCCAATGAAAAACAGAATTACATGCGGTCACGTGACTTTCGGTCAATCAGAATTGCCGTATTATAAGTATGTTCGGGAAACCAAATATCGAAGGAAGAAAATGGCGTTGGGCTAGCAGGAGACGTCTGTTGTTTTCTATTCACATTAGAAGCATTTTGCAACAAGTAGACTGCTATTTACAAATACTCGGAAGGTGATCGAAATTAAAAACATGCGATTCACGGTCGGGGTACGCGTTTTAGTAGTTCTGCAAATCTCTACTTGTCTTATCACAGGAATTTCAGACTGAGTTAACGCAAGGTTGGTTTCACTAAAAGGGTCTCATGATTTGTTTATTACATGAAAAAATCAAAACTTTGGGGGAGGGGGGACTTGTACATGTTACAGAATCTTTACATGTTTCATGTACAGTACATATTACATGTTGTTTTTGTACATATATAAATCAAATAAAAATGTCATGAACCTAAAATAATGTGCTGATAGCTTCTTGATGCACGTATCTTTGTATGAAGAGATCGGAAAGCACACCGAAAAGTAAATACAAATGTACAAATACCTATGACAATTTTGCAAGATACGTTATCCTATGACAATTTTACAATATATGTTATCGTTGAAAACCCTTACAATTACCAAGTTATCATTATGTAATAAAACAATTAAGGTCTTTTGTATCGGTCGATATGAGTTTTAATAGACCTAAAAATCCTAATATTAACCTCCGCCTCCGGCGTCGGTCAATATTAATTTTTAGGTCTATCAAAACTCATATCGACCTCTACAAAAGACCATAATTGTATAAAAGTAATAGAAAATATAACAACAAAAAACTGTCCAATATAGCCGAGAATGAAGTTTTTTTTTTACTATTTAGAGAAAGTAGATTGAACTGCGGAAAGTAATGTTTACATGTTTAAACATGCATAAGATTGCATTGTTTCTCCTATTTTTTCATTTTGTTAACTTTTTTGCTTATACGGCCTCAGTACTATAGCTTGTATGCTCAATATCTCGGAATTAGTTTTGGTGAAGTTGTTAAAATAAGTATAGTTTGTATAAATACAATAAAATGCGTAACAGTGATATAAGGATCCTAGCTGGCAATACATATCTACAACGTACTTATTATAAAATAGTAGGGTCGCAGAGATTGTCTCTACAAATATTTGATTTTTTTTTCAGCAAACAAGAAAATAAAGTTTTTATAAACTCTTTCGTGAATTATGAGAATTATAATATCAGCACATGGTAACAAATACGTGTGGTGCTGCTGTATAGTTGCAATTTCATTATTCCTGCCATGATTCTTTTCGATGACCGTTTCTTCTTCTTCTATATTATTTTCTCGAAAATCCACATTCTCAACACTATACAGTCAATAAATTTATCGTTTAAACTTTTTAGAAAATTATGTTTTCAAATTTAGTGTATAAAGATTTATTTTTCATTTTGAAATTTCCATATCGATCTTGCTACAAATCTCTTCAAATTATGATAAATAATAAAAAATCTTTTTGCATATTGTCGGCGATAAACTTCCCATTTAATTGTGTTTTTCTATTTTGGAGAGAATTCTACCTTGGGTGGGTTGAACCGTGTTGACATTTCTCATTTCCACATGTTCGAACTTTAATGATTATTCGACTGTGATTTATTAACAAGTACTTGTTTTTGTGATAACTCTTTTACCCATCATTCCATACTATACGAACGAGATTGGGAGGAACCCCCCGTAGACGATTTTACTGATAACGGCCTAATCTGGGGACAACGCCGTCACAATACATATTGAACGAGTTGCAGACTTCTACTAATAATGGACTTCTGGTATTATCCAAAACCAAGCTATATACGTAATATCATTTACCTTCGACTTGTATTTATTGAGAAACAGACCTAGTCACAACAAGTGTGGACCCTAATTGATGTCTCGCCCGTCCCTGCTTGGTCGCTTAATTAATGTGAAAACTCAAACTGACTTAAATCAGAAATACTTAACATGTTCAGTAGACTTTGAAATTTGGGTTACTGAAAAAAAAACAAAAAAACAATATAACAGACTGTCATCTACTACCCTAAACCAACATCATTGACTTACATTTAATAGATACTGAAAAACCACACATGTTCACTAGACCGTGAAAATTATGTCAAGGGTGAGAGCCAAATAGCAGGCTGTCATGTTCCATCTAAGACAAACCCACATACCAAATATTATTGACCTACTATTAATAGAAAATGGTATACTTAACATTATCGCTGGACCATAAAAGTAGTAATTTGGCAGACTGTCATGTACTACCTAAGACCAACCCACATATTTAATATCATTGACCTACCACTAGTAGATGCTAGGAAAACTTGGCATGCTCACTGGACCGTGAAATTGAGGTCACACATAAAAATCATAAACAGAACGCCATGTGCTTCTCGAGACCAACCTTAAAATTAAAAAAACTCCAATTTTAGTTTGAAATGAAGGGAAAACAAACTGGACAGTGCATATCTGCAGTATATACTGCAAAATTGGTTAAAGTACAGAGCTGTTTAGGAGAAGCCTCGGATAATGGAGTCATTCTTTGAAAGACACTGACAGGCTAATATGACAAACCCCAATGGTGGTGTGGAAATAAGAAAAAACAAAATACATGATACATATCTGCAATATATACTAAAGACTTCATGCAAGTTGGTGAAAAGTAACAAGCGGTAATATGGATGATGTAATTTTGATTCAATACAGACGGAGGGACGCAAGAGCATAGATAGTAATTAGTATGTGTCGATCCTGCACACGGCAGGTTACAAAAAAAATCTTTCATGTTAGGGGCCATCTCGAACTTACTTTTAGGTACGAGCAAAGTTCATTGTTGAAGAACCCATGGTGACTTTAATTAGATAACGAACAACAATAGAAGCGTTGGTTCATTGCTTTGTATTTGTAGAGACTGTCTCGTGTGTATTTACTCCAGATCCTTTCATTGATTTTTGCTGTAAACATTTGTTTAATTTGCTTAAATAGCTTAGAACTAGAGGAACAAACTTAAAAGGCTAACATACGGAAGGACGGGGTAACGTTTAAGAGCAAACACGTGAATTCAAAAGCTCACACAAAATAGGTTTCACGCTACTATTTTTATGATAAAATCATTTTGATTAGAGGAAGGTCTCAACTCCAAAAAATCGAAACTGGACATTTTCAAAGACCTGTATTCTAGGAACACATTTTTAACACAATTCTCGTAAAGTCTGATATTTAGCAGACAAATTTGCAGCAGAAATACACATATCAGACTTAGCTTCAACGGGAAAAGATTATAGAACCATTGTGACAAGGTTTCAAAGGACAAGTGGTTTTCAGAAGATAATATCAGTGGATGCATTCCTTTTTATTTATGGCAGCCATTGAGGGAAACAAACTGACAGGCATTTTTTGCCATCCATTATATATTGAGAACATGCAACAGTGTCAATTATTCAACGATCATCCTAGGTAGTCGAAACTTTTGATGGGATGCAGATTTGCTATTTTTTTGTACGAAACTAAACCATCCAATCCATTTTTTGACTTGATCTGGTTTCAATCTGTAAAATCATATGAGACTTCGCAAACGATTACAACAGGTCACCTTTTCAATGGCGGCATCTTGGACGAATGTGGAATTGCTTAACATACAATTCTAAAAAGTATAGCCAAAGAACTTATATATATATATATATAACAATGTCGAATGCCTTGCATGAGGTAAGAACATGAAAATCACAAAAGGGACCCCCAAGGAATATTGTAATCAAATTTTGTTAACAGTGTTCAAGCTGTTCTAGAGAGGATAATTTGACACATTTTACATAGAATTAAAGGTTAAACTATGTTCCCTGCTGTTAGCAATTCAACAAAACCATCGAATTCGTACAGAGAAAAAAAAACTGTATTTTTAAAAACAAATACCAAATATTACATAAAATGCATACTAAGTATTCAATATTTCAAAATATAACCTTATCAGGAAATAACTTATCAGGTAATAATATGCAATGTACTGTAACAAGTAATAAAATGCTGTACCAAGAGTTCATTATACCTAGGTAGCCGGAAGTAGATTTTTTTTATTTGAAAACTATCCAATCAATATGTCAAGGCATTACAGAAAGAGAGTAACAAAAATAAGAGGCTCTCAAAGCCTGTATTGCTTAACTGGAGCATGGCTGACATAGAGTCAAAATCATTTTCAAGTTTGTTCATATATTTTGAGGTTTATGATCTTAAGTAATACTATGTTCACTGCTGGCAACCATTTTGGATGGGGTGCAGACCTACTGTCATCTTTTCGAAAGGGACCATTGTGCTTAAGTTTGGTTCCGATTGGTCAAGCACTCTCCTTGTCAGGTATGTTTTCCAACAGGGTCCAATTTTAAAATAATTTTTTTTCTGCTAGCTGTCATCCATTGTGACAAAGTTTAGTTCCGATTGGTAGAGTAATTCCAGAGAATTTTTTCAAATGGATCAATGTTATAAATAACGTTCGACGCTGGTTGCCTTCTTTGATGATGTAATAACTTGATAGATACATTTTAAAGGGGACCACCCAAGGACAATTCTGCCCAAGTTTGGTTTAAATTGGCCTTGTGGCTTCAGATGAAATGACAATGTTTTCCTTTCAGGTCTAATGCAAAATTATGTTCCCCAGTGACCGCCATCTTGGATGTGATGTGGACTTGCTAGGGAACATTTTTTTCAAAAAGGACCAACCAAGGATCATTGTTACCAAGCATGGTCTAAATTGACCAAGTACTTTCAAACAAGATGTTGCCTTTAAGTCCAATGTTGAACTAAGTTTCCTGAAGACGGTTATTTTTGATGAGGTGCAGATTTGCTGGATACATCTTTAAAGAGGACCACCCAAGGACCATTGTAACGGACGCCAAGTGATGTCAAAAGCTCATCCTGGCTATAGCAAGGTAAGATGTTACAAATCACAAATTTTTACGGGGTCACCCATCGACTGTTATGATAATTGAAATTGTTCAAGCATATTCAAGGAGAAGATCTCTGAATGCATTTCGTGTAGGGTCCTATGTTAAATTATAGTTATCTTCTGGTGGACATCTTGGATGAGGTGTGAACATTAAAATCACACACTTTGATGAGAGGACTATAAAGGTCAAATAAGGTTCAAATTGTTAAGAGGTTTCAGAGGAGAAGATATTTGAATGAATGTTCTATAGGGTCCTATGTTTTAATGTGTACCTTACTAGCAGCCATTTTGGATGCATTTGTACATACTTGTAATTTCAAAAGGGGGTCACTAAAGAACTAATACAAAAAAAATATTGAAATTGTTCATGCAGATTCATAGGGGATCTTTCAATGCATTTCCCATTTCTATGTTGAACTAAGTTTCCTGCTGGCGACCACCTTGACTGAGGTATGCAAACAATAATAAAAATTAACTGAAATTGTGTAGGCTTTTTCAGAGGAGAAGATCTTTGAATACATTTCTCGTAAGCTTCTATGTTAAATTTTGTCCCCCCTGGTAGCCATCTTGAATGAGGTACCAACATAACAAGATGTGTTTTGTGAAACACTTATGCCACAAGTGGAAGTTAACAAGAAACATTTAGCAACTTTGAACAAAAATTAATGTCCTTCTGACAAAACTATTTGTAGAAATAAATAATGGTATCAGCTGAAAAGTTAAATTACATCAAATGAGGATTGCAATTGGATGCAAACACAGATGTCACCCTACTGACTACCTCCAATCATTATCCAAGCATTATCAAGAAAACAATTTTCACCTCCACTTTTTGGAACATTTATGGTTAACTCATTGTGTTCTGTCTATTAGTGTTATCAGTACTTTGATTATATCAGGAATATTTTCATATACTTCATCAATATAGGCTTCCCTAAAGTGAAGGAATATACAGAAGAGAAGAAATGTAATAATAGATATTTTAGTAACATCCCTCATCACTGATATATATAATATATATGTGTAAATACATGTAAAAAGAAATCGAATAAATGAAGAAAATGTGTTGAATAATAGATCTTTTTACAACAAAAATTCTAAAGATATCGTAAATGGGTTTAATGTTTCAATAAATAAAATAAAACAAAATATAATTTCATTTTTCTGGTGAAATTTTACCTGACAGTCCCATACCAAGGTTACGGGGTCAAATATTCTGGTACCAACTGAAAGGTCTCTCCACAGGTAATACACATAAGCCCTATCACTTACCATTCAAAAGATAAACTCTATGATAAAGTTTTTATGCAGTTGGTCATCTCACAAGGTCATAATTTTGATACCAATTAAAAGGTCTTGCCACAGTGAACGTACATGCAAAATATGAAAGCCATATCACTTACCATTCAAAAGATATATCCAATGTTAAAGTTTATAATTTTTTCAATAAATTTCGAGTCTTCCATGGAATACGTGTGTCGCCTGCACTGCTGTTGTCGGAAACATAAATATTCATAAAGTACGCATAAAATACACATAAAATTTCAAGTGGCTGTGATTTGTAGTCGCTGAGAAAATTGTTACGAAATTTTTTACATTGACAGCATATGTGGAAAGTACTCCAAATCGGTAAACAGGAAGTAGATGTCCGGCAGAACTGATTTCGATAAGCGCAATATTGAAACTCATAATAAAGTCACATACCAAATTTCAAGTGGCTGTGATTTGTAGTTGCTGAAAAAACTGTTACGAAAATATTTACATTGACAGTATATTTGGATGTATTCCAAGTCGGTAAACAGGGTAAACAGTGAGAAGATATCTGACAGACCTGATTTCGATAAGCGAAATACGGAACCTCATAATGAAGTCATATACAAAATTTCAAGTGGCTGTGGTTTGTAGTTGCTAAGAAAAGTGTTACGAAAAATTTTACATTAATAGTACATGTGTATATGTGAATGTGTTCCAAGTCGGTAAACATAAAGAAGATGTCTGACACACTTGATTTCAACTAGAGCTATCGCCAAATGGTAGCCAGTTATACCCCGTCTAGTTGAACCCTGAATCAGGGTGTGTGGACACAATACAGTTGTGGACACAGAACAGATGTGGACACAATGCAGATATACCTCCCCCTTTTCTTTCAGAAAATATTCAAAGATGAAATATTTCACCTTCAAAATTTCTGGCAGCAACCATATAACCTTTTCCGCATCTTCAGGTGGTGTACTTCAATTGTGTAACATTTCATCAAAATCTAAGCAGCCGTTTAGGAGAACATGGGCTGACAAGGTTCGTCCCCCTTTTCCAGAAAATATTCAAAGTCAAATTAGCTCCCCTTCAAAATTTTGGACAGGAACCATATAATTTCATGCACATCTTTGGGTGGTGTACTACAACAGTGTAACATTTATTCAAAATCCAAGCAGCTGTTTAGAACATGCGCTGACAAGGTTGGTCCCCCTTTTTGTCAGATAATATTCAAAGACGAACTTTCTCCCTTTCAAAATTACAGGCAGTACCATATTACTTCATGCACATTTTCAGATAGTGTACTACAACTGTGTAACATTTCATCATTATCCAAGCAGCCGTTTAGGATAACATGCGCTGGGAAGGTTTATCCCCTTTTTGCCAGATAATATTCAGAGGAATTATTTCCCCTTCAAACTTGCAGCAATCATATTACTTCATGCACATCTTCAGATGGAGTACTACAACTGTGTAGCATTTCATAAAATTCCAAGCAGCCGTTTAGGAGAACATGCGCTCACAAGGTACATGGACGGACGGACATACAGACGGACGGAAGGACCGGGTGATTCCTATATACCCCCAACATTTGTTTGCGGAGGCATAAAACGCACAGTATGGAATCTCATAATGAGATTACATTCAAAGTTTCAAGTGGCTGTGATTTGTAGTAGCTTAGAAAAGTGTTGCGAAAAGTTTTACATTGACAGCATATGTGGAAAGTATTCCAAGTCCGTAAACAGGAAGTAGATGTCCGATAGGCCTGATTTCGGTAAGCGAATTATGGAACCTCATAATGAAGTCACATACAAAGGTTCAGTGGCTTTGATTTGTAGTTGCTGTGAAAAGTGTTACGAAAAAGTGGGACAGACCACAACAACAACGACACAAGACGACTAAAGTGATTCGTATATATGGCCCCACCACTACGTGTACAGGCGACACAAAAAACCCTCACATGCCAAGGTCAAGGTCCCGAGGTCAAAAATTTTGGTATCGTTTGAAAAGTTTACACATGCAAAAATACTAAAGCCTGGTCACTTACCATTCAAAAGATATACCAAATGTTAAAGTTTTTTATGGACAAACAGACAGACAGACTGACAGACCAAAAACTATATGCCGCCCGAATCTTCGATTCACAGGCGCATAAAAATCATAACTTTGCAGAGGATCGTCCAAGAACTATCATAAAAGTTGTTTGAAGGCATTTCCCATAGGGTACTATGTTAAACTATGTACCCTGCTGGCAGCCACTTAGGATAAATAACTAAATACCGAAGTTACTGTGAATTTACTTTCTGCATATGCGCATTTCGACAACTTGGGTCTCTTCAGTGCAGATAAAATCTAAACATTTGGAAGGCCATAAGGAATGAATATAAAAAATCACAAATTTTGATGGGGACAAACTATGAACTATTGCTACCATCTTTGGTTCCAATATGCTCAGTGATTGAGAGGAGAAGATCTTTGAATGCATCTCCTACGTTGTCCTGTGTTGAGCTATGTTTGCTGCTGGAGCCATGTTGGATGAGGTACAAACATAAAAATCAGAAAACATGTAGGCGGCCACCCAAGGACTATAATAGTAACTAAGTCTGGTTCCTATTTGCCCTATGATTTCATAGGAGAAGATGTCATTTCCCATACAGTCCTATTTTAAACCATGTTCCCTATTGGCTGCCATCTTTTACAAGGTATTCAAAATTAAAAAAACAAGTGTGGACCCTAAATGATGTTTCGCTTGTCCCTGTTTGTCCACTAAATTGATTAAAATCTCAAACTGACTTATATCAGATAAACTTAGACTGTCAAAATGGGGTAACTGACTAAAGCAACATAACAGAGTGTCATTTACTACTCAAAACCAACCTAATTGTCAAATATCATTGACTTACCACTAAAAGATACTGACAAACCAAACATATTCACTATACCATGAAAATGAGACCAAGGACAAAAGCCAAATAGCAGAATGTCATGTTCCAGCAACCCACATACAAAATATTATTGACCTACAATGAATAGATACTGGAAAAATTAACATGATAACTGGACCGTGAAATTGAGGTTACAGACATAAGTCATACGGCAGACTGTCATGCACTACCCATGACCAGCCAACATACCAAATACTATTGACCTAGCATTAATAGATTCTTGGAAACTTGACATGCTCACTGGATAGTGAAATTGAGGTCACACACAATCATTTAATCAAACAGCTGTACAATTCACTTAGTGTCATTTCGGTTAATTTTGTTCTTGTTTATCATATTATTTTTGTATACCGCCTGTATGCTCACGTGTTACTTTATTTCGGTCCTTCGGTGGGACTAGGCTGCTATACGTCGGGTTCATAGTATATAATAGCAACTGAGCATACACGACAAAGGAACAAATGCCAGAATATTAATAACAAATAGATCTATTTCAAAATTTAATTTTCGACAAGAGTTAAATATGATTTTTTTATCAAATCGAAAAGTCTTTTTCAACAAAAATCAAAGCTCCGATGGAGCTGAAACTCGAAAGCCCTGAAAATCTAAACACGACTAATCATCCAAAGAGAATAATGAATTTGAGAACTGATTCGATAAACGCAAGCAGAACTCTTAATTTGTATAATCGAGAGGGGTGTTTTTTCGTATATATATATAATATATATATATATATATCTTATCCATTTGTTATACAGTAAACAGAATATTTAATGACAAAATCAATATAAATCATGGGGTATAACTTTCGAAGATGTGGACAATAACAATAAAACGCTTATTGTGAAGTGCGCATTCGAAAAGTATTATAATTTGCTTCCAATCCGCGTTGTTTCTGTTTAAATTGGTTCGGTACTTTTCTAGTTTACCTGGTCCTAAGTTGACGATGAAAAAGGTTGATCAAAACTTATCCAACTTTGATAGGTTATATTTTCAGATTCATTCATGCTAAAATATTGTTAATGTTATATGACCAGAAGAATCCATGTACAAAGCCTTACAACACAAAAGCAGGTACTCACATTAAACTAAGGTACAAGCAATTATGCGAAGGCAAGGAACGGTACAAGTCATTTTTCGAAGGATGCAATCAGTGTTTGTTGAAAGGTACCAAAGGAATTAATACAGTTTGATATAAAAAAAAAATTACATATTGTAGAGTAAACGAGAACCGAACCGTTAGTCTAAAACGAACAACTCAAGAGCAATGGCAACAGCGGAAAAACAAAGAAAAAAAAGACATAACATGAGCACGGTACTGAAAATAAAAATGAAGACACACACATATACAAAATGAAAAACACGGACCCAATAAAAACCTTGGGTGAGATCAGATGCACCGATAGAGAAAGCATCTCCTACTTGTCATCTCCGGTATAAAAGTCAAATCCGGTAGAGAAAAACAAACTTAAATGGCAAAAGAAAGAACTTTAATGGCAAAGAGAAAGATCTGTTGTCATCTGCGAAACAGATATCCCATAGCGGTCCACAAGATAGTGATGTAGCTCCATCACGGTAGTCACTGTATCCACAACAGGCCATTGAGAAGCCTGTTGGAAATGGGTGTTTTATGTTTAAACCCCTGGGTTTTAATGTACCCAATCTAAATAAAATCCGTGGTTCCAACGTACGTCTATTGTCCTGGCCTCAATGTAATTTATTAGCACAGTTACTTGCATATCTTGTGGGCAGTGGTTAGGGAGTCTGAAATGATTGCCGACTGGGCAATCCGTATTATTACGGACAGAGCGAAAGTGTTACGCAAAGTGGTCACCCAGTGGGCGACAGGCCCCCATATATACCAGATTCTGTAATGTGCATGTGTATCCGTTTTGTATGTTGAATAATTTAGCAGGACCTCGGACTTCCGCTTGGTTTCGAGAGTGTGGGTAACACATCTTGGTCTTTTACATCCTTTCGTGCCCCTGTAATTAGTCAGCACTACTTTAGATTTCAAGTTACTGCTGACTAGATGCTCACGTTGAGATTTACCTCGACGAAAGGCCAAGAGGGGCACTGATTGAAAATCGACCAATAATTATTCAAATTTTTTTGATTACATTATTTTAATTTTGGTACTTTATCAAGTTAGAAAACTGATATTTAAAATTTGTTTAACTAGAAGTGCTGATAACAAAATACGTACAAACTTGTTAGAAGAGTTGAATCGGTATCCAATCCATGCAGGAAAAGATAACAGGGCCATAGCCAAGTTGTTAGATGAATAACGATGTAAATATCAATATTACACAATACAGATACTGTTTCTTTCCATTGGTGGTATAGAGTCGATATTTTCCACATCTTGACATCCGACTCCATTGGCCAGAAATACAAATTGTAGGGGATAATTTCATATTGATTACTAATCTTTTGATGTCCTATAGAAAGATCAGAAATATCTGTAAAATTGTATAGAGGTCTTCAATGTATATGACATTTCAGATCTATTTGTTCATTTTCTAAAAAAAAAATCACAATTTGGAAACTTGATTATTTCCAGGAACTCCATCGCTATCGCTGACCGACCGCGCCCCTGGGTTTTGGATAGTGCTAGATGGTATGCGGGATAGTCAGGTAGTAATGCGGATAGCCTGGCAGTTAAACATTGTACTCGGAGTTGCAGAAAATAATTGCATTTCAGTACGAAATCGGTATAAAGTTAGTTTAGGTAATCACAAGTGTGGTCCCACGGGCTTTGGTAATGTTAAATTAGATAAAACATTCGTTGAAGAACTGAGGAAACTACAAAAAGAACCGTGGTTGTCAACATAACAAAAGCAACATATAAAAAATACAATGTAATACACAGAATTATACAATAAAAAATGATCCATTACGGAGAAAATTACAACAGCAGTGTGTGGATTTTTATGCACGTAAACTTATATTCAAACCAACAACTTCTCTATTTTAATACTACTGGACAGGAACTGCATGGAAACATGCTAATTTTTGTTTGTTGAAGATCCCGCATCCGTGACAGGAAAAGGCATGAATGTAGCGTTGTTCGATAGAAAGCAAAGAATTCTGATCAAACCGGTGCTATGGCCGGCTGTCTTGAATTTATATGACTATGAAGTATGGGCAAAGTTCATTGTTGAAGGCCTCATGGTGATCAAGATGATGATAAATCAATAAAAATGTTGTTCCTTTGTTTGGTTATACCATGTATTTATAGAAACCTTTTCCCATGTGCATTTACTCCATATCCTCACGTGCCATTCAAAACATTGCATCCAACCGACCGCTTTTCTTGAAACTTTGCAGAATTGTTGGGTATGACGGAAGAAAGCTCCCTATCGATTTATTTTGTCGTTGGATTTTTCGTTCCAGAGTTATGGGACTTTGATTATTTCAAAAAGCTTGAAATTGCAATTTTCGTCCACATGTCGTACTCTAACTAGAGAACGTTTTGAATATATTTTTTCTTGAAACTTTGCAGGATTGTTGGGTATGACGGAAGAAAGCTCCCTATCGCTTTATTTTGTCGTTGGATTTTTTGTTCCAGAGTTATGGGACTTTGATTATTTCAAAAAAAGCTTGAAGTTGCAATTTCCGTCCACATGTCGAACTCTAACTACAGAACGCTTTGATAATTTTTCTTGAAACTTGGCAGGATTGTTGGGTATGACGAGAGGAAGCTCCCTATCATTTTATTGTGTCGATGGATTTTTCGTTACAGAATTATGGGACTTTGATTATTTAAAAAAAAACATGAAATACCATTTCTGTCCACACGTCATATTCTAGCTAGAGAACGCTTTATTCGCTCCTCTTTAAACTTTGCAAGATTGTTGGATATGACGGAGGAAAGCTCCCTATCGTTTTATTTGGTTCCAGAGTTATAGGAATTTGATTATTTCAAAAAAGTATGAAATTGCAATTTCTGCCTACACATTGATATTCTTTTAATTTAAGACATCACTACCCCTAAACCAATATACATTTTTGACAGTTTAACATCAGATGAAATAATTGATACATATCAGAAGTTCCTTGTCATGTTTGTTCATATGGAGTTTTTAATTTCAAGAATCATTTAATCAGTTTGCTTTAAAGTGGGGACGGGCGTATCATGCGCTCTTGGCGCAGCTGTTTATTACCTTATTGCATGTATCGGCTTGCATAATAAACCCTGGCAGTTTTTGCATATATTATACTAGATAAAATCAAATGGTAGTCTTAAATTTGAGATGGACGCGTGGGTCAAATGTAAAATGGCTCTATCTACTAGTCTTTATGAAGAATGGCAATGTTTTAATTAATTCTTACCTGTAACCATCGTATAATGGCATGGGAATGTCTTTGTTATAAAAGTGTTGTTGATAAATTCTGCTTTTGTTCCATATTTAGCAAGACGATCAAAGTTTGGCGTTGATACTTTATTTAAATAATCCCAACGGAATCCATCCATAGACACCAATAAAACCTGACTTCCTCCAACTTCATAGAAAATAACAAAAAATGAGGCAAAGAAATATATATAACCGTTCATTTTCGTTTATGTGTTTTTATCTAGTGACATGATAAAGCTTATTTATATACACAATACGTATCAAACAATACCGTGATATGACATAATGGGAAAATGGACTTATGATCACTTGTATACAGGTACTTATTTCTCCGGAAACATTTTGATTATACAGGAAAACTGACATCTCAGTTGATTGCTATGCTTTGCCTACATTGATTACTTCACAATGTTAATGTAATATTTTTTTCTGACGGGAATGCTTTCGGTAAGCTTATAATCGGTATACTGTTAAGCCAATGGGTAATATTCCAAAGGGAGAGGGTTGTTGTGTCAAATAACCTGTCATGTTATTTAAATATCATTCGAAAACGTCCAATTTAACTTTTTCTATGCAATTCGTTTTTTGAAACAGGTGTTGACCCTAATAGATGTCTCGCCAGTCCCTGCTTGTCCGCCAAATTGATTTGAAAAATCAAACTGACCAAATCAGAAAAAAATTAACTTCTCACCAACTGTAAAAATGAGTTCAACGACAAAATCCATATAGCAGACTGTCATGTACTACTCAAACGAACTCTCATACCAAATATCATTGATAGACCATTAATAGACCCTAATAAGAAACTGACCAAGTGAGAAAAACTTAACATGCTCACTTGATCGACAAAATGTGGTCACAGACTAAACCATGTAGCGAATTGTCATGTACTACAAATAACTAAATACCGAAGTTACTGCGAATTTACTTTCTGCATTTGCGCATTTCGACAACTTATGTCTCATCAGTGCAGATAAAATCTAAACATTTGGAAGACCAGAAATTCAAAGATGTTTAAAAACTGATAGAGAACAAATAACCAATATGATCTAAATGTAAAGCCAAAATCAGCTAAGGACAGAGCTTTGCATGAGGGAGATACTACTTAGTTTTCAACAAAATTTACAAAAATTTAGATATTGTAAGGTTCCAAATATAATCGGTTTTCGGGTCAGCACCGAAGTACTGACTACTGGGCTGGTGAATACCCTCGGGGACTACAAACGACCAACAAATGTCTCAAATATCACTGACTTACCATTAATAGTAACTGAGAAACTGTGAAATAAAATATGTTTCTTGTCACGAACACCGGATTATGGAAAGGACAGTTATATACGTAATATTGATGTTAGACCAGGATGCTACTGTCCATATCCGATATTGCTATTGTGTTACTTCACTATATGAATCGTGGACATGTAACATGTTGAGTGACTCAGAATAATATGACCACTCGTATGACCACTACTACGATCAATACATGCTATATAACTCGAACAATTCTATAGAAGAGGAGAACTGAAACTAAGCTAGCAAGCGGAGCTGAGCTGAACTGAGAACTAAGACTTATATCTAATCTGATAGACCACTATACGATGCAGAATTAATCAACGACTTGTGTTGAACTCTAACTTTCTTTCGATACTGTGATTTGTTAATACTTATTGTCCATTGTGTATGACCTTACCGGTCTACTAGTTCATATTGTGTAACCAATTTAACAATTTGAGTAAGCTTTACCTATTATTTTTTTGATCAACTGGTGTTGCTGGACTACAACATATATTGGAAAAAGTTTTTGGTGGGTTGCTTTTGTTAACTAATCAACACAATTAGGATCCTTTTGAATTGTCCAACAATACTATTGTATATCAATCTGATATGTCCTGGGGAGGTTTTACCTTGATAAAGTATTACCTTATAAAAAGATAAATCTATTTAATTAATGAATGACAATTAATTCAAATTCCCTTTATTTATATTGCAATATTTATTTTTGAATTATGTAATTTTAAGAATTTTAATAAAGTACAATATTTTTTCATTAAATGTAAACTATTTATAGTCCCTATTTTCATCAACAGATCAAGGTAAAACCTCCCCAGGCCATAACAGATTGATATACAATAGTATTGGTGGACAATTCAAAAGGATCCTGATTGTGTTGATTAGTTAACAAAAGCAATCCACCAAAAACTTTTTCCAATATATGTTGAAGTCCAGCAACATCAGTTGGTCAAAAAAATAATAGGTAAAGCTTACTCAAATTGTTAAATTGGTTACACAATAGGAAATAGTAGACCGGTAAGGTCATACACAATGGACTATAATTAAAACTCTGACTTTCAAATACAATGTGTTAAGTTGTATTACACATGTGTATTTTTGGTGATCTGATTTGGATTCAATTCGACAAGGTGTAAATACTTTAGCTCAAAACCAGAATAAGATAGTTCATGCTCTGGAAGAGAGCCTGACAATTTTAAATGTATTAAGGATGCATATTGCAGAAAATAGGGACGTTATTAATAAATTAATCTTTGATTTAGGTGAAGTTCAAACGGGATTACATAACTTGAGTGAAATCGTCAACCAACGTTTTTATGAAATTGAAAATTTCATGTATAAGTATACTATATTGGACACCTTGACATTTGGTCACTAAATCAATGTTTTATCTTGAGAATTTAAAGATACAACTAAACATGCTGTCATTAGGTCATCTTAGCCCTAGTGTTATATCACCAGACCATCTTAAGGAGGTAATGTTAGAAATTAAATCACAGCTTCCGCCCTCTGTTCAACTGCCAAGTGACCCAGAAGATAAATTATGGAAATATTATAGAGTTTTGAATTGCCATACAATTTTTGAAAACAGTGGTTTAATTGTCGTTATGTCAATTCCTTTATTAGATTTTGATAATAAGTTTGAAATATTTAGTACATTCAATCTTCCAATACCTTATGTAAGTACAGATAACAAAGAAACTGCAACAATGACAGCCCATTCGGTGTTAGAAACAACTACAATAGGAGTTAATATTCAAAGATCAAAATATGTATTATTAACGCAAGACGAAGTTGAAAAATGTACACATCCAATAGCTAATTTTTGTAACATTAAAAGTCCAGTGTATAGGATATCTCTAAGTAAATTGTGTGTCATTGCTTTATTCATGAAAGATGACAAAGCCATTAATAACTATTGTCAAACAATTGTCACAATAAATTCGATTTTACCAATTGCTCAATATTTATCAGGTGGGGTTTGGGTGATAACAACAGACCAGATGTTACGTCTAACTGTAGTTTGTCAATCGAGAAAAGATAATGTCGAATTTATGATCAAACCTCCAACTAGAAAATACGAGGGGACTTTATAAACATAAGTGGATAATGGTTTTTATGAAATAAAAACGATACGCTAGGCTATGGAATAGTCTTGGATAGAAAATTGCGTGTTTGATTGACAAGGGTGTGGTGGCTCATGATGTATTTGTATACTCAAATCAATAAATTTCGTTATTTTGTGTCATGTCGGATTCTACATACACAACTGGACCATGTACAGCTCGCTGATCACTCTTAGGTAAAATCACAATTTTGTAAAATGGTAAAACTGGAGAAATTAAATGTTGTACTAGCGTATTTTATTCTTTAAAGGGAGCTTTATCCATTTCTAAATTATTTATCCTGGCTTGAGTAGGTATAACCTCCTTACACACATAAGGGACCGACCATTTAACCCGAAGGGGGGTTATGGTTTTTTTCTGGACAGAAAACATTTTTTTTTCACGTGTATCAACAAAATATTTTTTTCAAAATGAACATTATTTTTTTAGGCAGAAAGCCTCCTTCAGAAAATTTTTTTTCATCATTTTGGCAGCAAAATTATTTTTTTCACATAAAATCAGATCCAAAGTATTTTTTTAGAAAAAAAAACCATAGCCCCCCCCCCCCCCTTTTCAAGTTAAAATGGGCGGTCCCTAAGAGTACACGTTTTATACACAATATGCTTCTTTCCTTTTAACATTTCTTTCAACCTCTCATTTTTTGCATTAAATTCTTTCTCGTGTACTTGGCTTCGAAACATAAAACTTTTACAGCACACACAAATAAACACCGGTAGCTCTTTATTCTTCCGCAAAAAACACAATTCTATCTCTTTCCACCTTTCGTTCTCCATTGCCTAAGTATCTCCACAAACTACAATCACGCTTTGTTTAACACAATTGAAAAGTCTTTTATAGTATTTGTATATTATTGATTATTGCAAAATACCTCATCTTTTTTCTTAACTCCTGGTTTTAAATTTATACATTACTGTTCTTATTCTTTTTATCATATCTATATTTATAAATCTGGCTAAGCGATACTAGTATTGCAATACCAATCCCATCATCCTCTACAAACCTGTTCCCAGTACCACCTATAGTAAATGTTTATAATACTTTTCAACTTCCACAAGGAAAAAGAAAAATTTAACCCCGCCCCGTTTTATCAGGACGAAACTGGACGCCATTTTGATTTTCGAGAGTATGAAATTCCTATTGGTCAATAGTCTTCTGCGCAAGCGTACTCCTCATCTCCACCCAAGAACTATCTATATAGCTAGGCTATATTCCATAGCCTAGCTAATGACTATTGTTAAACTTGAGAAAACTTGTACAACCAATAACGATTATTTGACATTGTTACCTTTTTATCAATATGAAACTCATTATGAGATAAAAGAGCCACTGGATAATCTGTTTAAGAATTATAACTTAACTTATTCAAAATTTGGGAATCAATTTCATAAATCAATGCCAAATTTTAAATTTTCCAAACTCCCTAAAGAATTAAAACACATACCTACAATTCCAATGGACGATATGATTTCAAGATTAGGGGAGTTGAAACAAGTGAGCATTGAAAATGATGAGCCATTTCCTATATGGATTTACATTTTGTTAGCAACTGTTACAGTCATAATTATTGGGGGATTATATGTTATTATTGTTAAAAGACACTGGTTTGCCAAACTGAAAATTCGTGGGTCAGGTTCTTCTCTTGTGCCTGAAAGCAAGTTGGTGTGCGTTTATGACGCTAAAGGTGAAGTTGCCACCTCCGGAGAAAGTACCTCCGCACCTTTGCTGAAGGAGTTGGTACCAAAACAGAAACCTAGTAATTTCACAGCTAAATATATCTGTGACAAGTTAAAGAAATATCCAACTGTAAATAAACTGGATACTATTGTTGAAGAAGACCTGTAGTTACCTTATAGAATAATATTCGTATATTACATATATGGTTATATATATTGTGGTGGAACTTGATAATTATTTATTATGGAACTTTACGTCTGTCAGTAACTGTTTCCGAACTTTCCTTGAGCATTTCAAATCTTCTACTTTCTACAAACTTTCATGGGATCAGTTAACTAAAAGAGGGAGGAATGAAACAAAATATGTTTCTTGTCACGAACACCGGATTATGGAAAGGACAGTTATATACGTAATATTGATGTTAGACCAGGATGCTACTGTCCATATCCGATATTGCTATTGTGTTACTTCACTATATGAATCGTGGACATGTAACATGTTGAGTGACTCAGAATAATATGACCACTCGTATGACCACTACTACGATCAATACATGCTATATAACTCGAACAATTCTATAGAAGAGGAGAACTGAAACTAAGCTAGCAAGCGGAGCTGAGCTGAACTGAGAACTAAGACTTATATCTAAACCGATAGACCACTATACGATGCCGAATTAATCAACGACTTGTGTTGAACTCTAACTTTCTTTCGATACTGTGATTTGTAAATACTTAATTAAAACTCTGACTTTCAAATACAATGTGTTAAGTTGTATTACAACTGACATAATCATAAAACTTATCATGCTCAATAGTAACAGAGAAACTGACATAATCATAAAACTTATCATGCTCACTAGACCAAATAATTGAGGTCAAGGAAAAATGTCTTACGACAAACTGTCATGTATTACCAAAGCCTGACCTACATACCAAATATTATTGCCGCAATTATGAAGAACCCGATCTTATAAAATAAACTTAATCATGTTCACCAGACCATAAAAATGTCAAGGTCAAGGTAAAAAAAAATATGGCAGAAAGCCATGTACTACTCAAAAGCAATCTACGTACCAAATACTGTTGCCCTACCACATACAGTTTTTGCGAAACTGGTTTAATAAAAAAATCAAACATGTTCACTAGACCATGAAATCAAGGTTTAAAACCAGTCATACGACAGACATACATTTTGTACAAGACCAACCTACGTACCAATATGGTTGCCTTACATCTAACATTTATTGAGAAACTGGTCTAATCATGAAAAAAATAACCATGTTCCATAGACCATGAAATTGAGGTCAAGGTGATAAGCCATATTGCACACTGTCATTTAGTAACTAAGGCCAAGCTTTATACAAAATACCATTGACTTGCCACTTGTAGTTTTTGAGAGTCAGACCTAATCACAATATTACTAACTTAACCTGGGCATTGGACCGTGAAATTGACGTCAAGATCAAACGCCATATGGCAGACCATCATGTATTATCCAAAACCAAGCTATATACGTAATATCATTTGCCTTCGACTTGTATTTATTGAGAAACAGACCTAATCACAACAAGTGTGGACCCTAATTGATGTCTCGCCCGCCCCTGCTTGGTCGCTAAATTAATGTGAAAACTCAAACTGACTTAAATCAGAAATACTTAACATGTTCAGTAGACTGTGAATTTTTGGTTACTGAAAAACAATATAACAGACTGTCATCTACTAATCAAAAAACAACGGCAGTAGAATACCGAAGGAACAAAGGGGTGACATTCACAAAAATCGAAGTCCAAAGACAGGGCGAAAACGAGAACACAGAAAACAATGACGTTAGACACAAAAACAATGACGCCAGACAGACACAAAGCACAGAACCAGAAACCACAACATTCAGAACAAAGGCACTCACAGTGTGAACTCCAGTGAAACTGAGAGTGACATCAGGTGCTCCGGAAGGGTAAGCATGTCCTGCTCTGTTAACAGCACCCGTCACACTGTGAGTGATTCAATCCGGGAAAATGTCAAAGTCGGTAGTCAAATCCGGGAAGACGTGAATCTAGCTGAAAATGTCCACTTTCATTTGGGATACTGACACGTCATATCTTTCAATGATGCTATGGTGACGGCCATAGAATTTCTCGAGGGATGAAATTAACAAAGGTTGAACAAATCCCTGACTAAGCAGCTTTTGGGACAGTGTTTTTGCTCTGTTCAAAAAATCACTGTACAAACTACAAGCTCGACAGTAACGAATCAACTGTGAAATGTACACTCCATAGGCTGGAGAGGTAGGTATATTGCTGCTAAGAAAGGGAAAGTTCACAATGGGGAAATTAAAATCATCACGCTTGTCATATAGCTTAGATTTCAAACGTCCATCTTCGTCAATATACAATAAAAGATCTAAGTACGAAGCTGAAGTAGGTGTTTCAGTTGTTTCTTTGATTTCAAGCTCATTTTGGATAGATCTGATGTAAATAATCCTTAAATTTAGGATTATTAAGAGAAAGCACATCGTCTATGTAGCGGAAGCTGAAATTAAAGGACTGGGCTAAATGTTTTTGTTTTCTTTGAATAAGCCCTTGTAAAAACTTGGCTTCGTACGAGTAGAGGAAAAGGTCAGCTAAAAGCGGCGCACAGTTTGTTCCCATAGGAATCCCTATTGTCTGTTGGAAAACACGACCTCCAAATTCGACAAAAATATTGTCGATCAAAAATTCTAACATTTTGATTACGTCAGTCTCGGTGTACTTCTTATTTGAATCGGTGTGGTTCTTAACAAAATATGTCTTGTCTTTCCCTACAACTAAATAGGTGTATCTGCGTTCTCCATTTTTTGTGCAGAAACATTGATGTATTAAATCTGCAATTACTGTTTTCAGTTTATTGTGTGGCAGGGTTGTATAAAGTGTAGAAAAGTCAAAAGTTTGAATGCTATGGCAATGGGTAAGACTGGTTGAGGAAAGCTGTTCAAGAAGATCTTTTGAATTTTTAAGAATCCACATTTGATTCACACCGCTTGTGGAGTAAGCTTTATGACAGTAATTTTTCAGGCCGTCTCTGACTGCGGTCAACAAAGTAGTGAGTAGCTGTGAAAAGCTGTAGCAAAACCAACATCATTGACTTACCACTAATAGATAATGAAAAACCACACATGTTCACTAGACCGTGAAAATTATGTCAAGGGTAAGAGCCAAATAGCAGGCTGTCATGTTCCATCTAAGACCAACCCACATACCAAATATTATTAACTATTACTAGAAAATGGGAAACTTAACATTATCGCTGGACCATAAATTTGAGGTCACAGACGTAGTAATTTGGCAGACTGTCATGTACTACCTGAGACCAACCCACATACCAAATATCATTGACCTACCACTAGTAGATGCTAGGAAAACTTAACATGCTCACTGGACCGTGAAATTGAGGTCACACATAAAAATCATATACAAAACGTCATGTGCTTCTCGAGACCAACCTTAAAATTAAAAAAAAATCCAATTTTAGTTTGAAATGAAGGGAAAACAAACTGGACAGTGCATATCTGCAGTATATACTACAAAATTGGTTGAAGTACAGAGCTGTTTGGGAGAAGCTTCGGATAATAGAGTCATTTCCTGAAAGCCCGACCTACATACCAAATATCATTGCCGCAATTATGAAGAACCCGATCTTATAAAATAAACTTAATCATGTTCACCAGACCATAAAAATGAAAAGGTCAAGGTAAAAAAAAATATGGCACTTGTATGACCTAAAGATACAAGTTATAAAATGTACAAATTTTGCCTGTACATGTTATAATATGGACAAAAATATGACAAATTATGATTTCAACTTGTACAGTATTAAAATTATCGACTACTGATGGAATATGCAAGATAACATTCTCACCAATATTCAATACAGAAAGATTATGTTTTGTTTTCATGTCAGATAGCCAGCTTGTACTTACTGGCCAGCAATTCTTGTATTTTGGCTCTTTTCAGCTGATTGTAACTTTTCAATTTTGTTAGCAAGTTTGATCATAAGTTTGGTTGATCAATTAGGGGAGTATAGTTTATTGCAGAGTTATGCAAATATACTTAATATTTTGAAGGTATCTACTTCTAACTTAGGTGGAATTTAAAACATAAACATAAATTTATTATGTACAGTTTTTAAGTTCGATTGAAGCTGAAAATCTCTCCTTTTTCAAGTTCTATCTACCTATATATAATTTTGAAATGGACAATTGTATCTTAGGTGTGAAATCTGGTTGGATATTAATAGATTTTTACAGCTGCCTGAGGCGTCTTCAGATTTGCTAGCCAAGTTTTCAAAGTTTGCGTTTACATGGTCAAATAAATATGCTGTAATGGTTAAAACATCTGCTGTAATGGCATGATTTTCAATTGCAGATATTGCTCTTTTGTGATGCTTGGACTGGTTGACACAAGGAACAAACTCTGAATCAGAAAGATCATTCCTATCAATTCCAGTTGTCTGAGATTGTTCAATCGTCAATGATCTAGCAGTTTCAATGTCACTTGGCATCCTCTGTCTGAGAAGGAACAACTGATACATTATCCAACTCTAAAACTTATTGTTCATTATCAGTATTAGCTGCATGCGTTGTCATTATCCAAAAGATTCATAGATTCTCTAGGCCTTCCTCTGTATCAATATTTGGCAAATCTTTTGGAACCGATAAGTAGTTAAAGAATTATTGAAACTTACCCGAAGTTCGGTTTATCTATTTCATCAATATTTAAGTAATATTGCATATTCCCGGCACAGTAAACAAATGTCTAACTGATTTAAAAAAAAAATAAGAGAAATCAATTATCATGGTTCATATAAGATGGGAACAAGTGTGGAAAAAATATAGAGGTGTGTTAGTAGAAGCAATTTGAAGCTCTCCCAAATACTACAGATCTCTCCTGTTACAGTGATCGAATGTAATATATGAGAGATAGTAAAGTATCGTTGAATGGAGGAACACATGGATTGAAAATTTTCAAAAGGATTGTAAGATAGGGATCTGTAAATGTAGGAAAATGAAAGTCACGTTCAAGTCAATGTGTTTTCACCCACAATTTGAAGCAACAAGTAAGCTTATTGCTGTAAATACTTAATATTCTTTTCTGGTATTTATTAATGAAAACAAATAATATTTTCTCTTTCATGTTTAGTTAAAAATTTGCACTTCTTTTGACAAAGACAGACTTCATAAGAATTTATTTTAACATTGTACGAGTTGAAATCATAATTTGTCATATTTTTGTACATGTTATAACATGTTCAGGCAAAATTTGTACAGGTTATAACTTGTATCTTTGGGTCATACAAGTTATAACATGTACGAAGATTTTGTACATGTTATAACATGTACAAAATTACAACTTGTACACAACATATATAACAATGTCGAATGCCTTGGATGATTTAAGAACATGAAATCACAAAAGGGACCCCCCAGGAATATTGTAATCAAATTTTGTTACCAGTGTTCAAGCTGTTCTAGAGAAGATAATTTGACACATTTTACATAGAATCAAAGGTTAAACTATGTTCCCTGCTGGTAGCAACTCAGCAAAAAACCATCAAATTCGTACAGAGAAAAAACTGTATTCTTAAAAACAAATACCAAATATTACATAAAATGCATATTCAATATTTCAAAATATAACCTTATCAGGAAATAACTTATCAGGTAATAATATGCAATGTACTGTAACAAGGAATAAAATGCTGCAAGCCGGAAATAATTTTTTTTATTTGAAAATTAATAAAACAAAATATCAAATCAATATGTCAAGGCATTACAGAAAGAAAGCNAAAAAAAAAAAAAAAAAAAAACAAGAGGCTCTCAAGAGCCTGTATCGCTCACCTGGGCCATTGCTGACAAATACAGTCAAAAATAATAATACCAATGTTGAATGCCAATCTTGAATCTGTTCAGACAAGCCAGACACATTTTAAGAAGGGGACAAACTAAGGTCCATTGTGACCAAGTGTGATTCCAATTGGCCAAGTACTTTCAGAAGAGAAGATCTTGGAATATGTTTCCCCATAGGGTCCAATGTTAAACTAAGTTCCCCGCTGGTGGCCATCTTAGATGATGTGCAGACTTGCCGGACTCATTTTTGAAAGGGAACCACCTAACGACTATTCTGGCCAAATTTGGTTCCGATTGGCTCTGCGGCTTCAGAGAAGAATATCTTTGAATACCTTCCCATAGGGTCCAATGATAAAACCAGGCTTCACGCGCTGGTGGCCATCTTGGATATGACGCGGACTTGACAGACACTTTTTTGAAAGGGGACCAACTTAGGACTAT
>MJUU01041902.1:4252-16234 GCA_002080025.1 Modiolus philippinarum | reverse complement strand
GCTTATGAGAAGCTGACCAAGTGTTGTTACTTCAGTGCTGATCCATCACCCAACATGGCTGCAAACAATGAATTGGACCCTAAGGGGAAATGCATACAAAGATATCATGGAAAACCATTGAATGGATTCAATTTAAACATTGCATAAATGAAACTTGTGAGATTTTGACCAAGCTTGTTACTTTGGTGCTGATCTGTCTTCCGACATAGCCACCAGTAGCAAAACTTAGTTTAACATTGGACCCAGTGGGAAATGCATAAAAAGATCTTCTCCTCTGAAACTGCTTGAACAATTTCAGTAGAATTTTGATATGATAGTCCTTATGTGACCCTCTTCAAAGTTTTATGTTAAATAGCTGCCAGCAGGGAACGTAGATTAACATAGGCCCCTTAAGTTTGGAAACTGCATTCAAAAATCTTCTCTGAAACTGCTTGAACAATTTTAATTAAATTTTATAAAAAGTTTCTGATTTTTATGTACATACACCACCGAAGATGGACCATCAATTGGGAATTATAGTGCTGCAGGACCCAGGTGAGCGATACAGGCTCTTGAGAGCCTCTTGTTCCTTTTTAAAGTTAAATCCCATAAAAAAAAACAACATTATTTTGTATAAGAAAATTAAGTATTAATGGTTAATGATAAAAATCTGTAACAACTTAATGTAGCAAGATAAATACTTTGGCATAATTAATATGACTTTTTGAATAGTCATTTACTTTAAGCATGGTTTAAAGGCATTGATATTAATTATAACAGTCATTTTATTTATATATATTTACAAACTAACTAATTGAAATCAATTTAATCATGAATGGCAAGTACTTATACATCAAAGCTTAGACTTTAAAAAATTTGTTTTGCTCATCTTATTGCAAGTCAGCACATAAAACTCATCCAATTGTAATTCTATTAGAGATTTCATGTGGAAAAGTAGAAACTCAAAAAGGTTTTCTCAAAAATATTCTGAAAGTACCCATAGTTATAAATATTTGCCTGTATTAAGGTATAGAAATAATGTATATTTTATAGTTTCTAAGTGACCTAATATGGTATATGTATACTAGTACATGGTCAGTTAATTTTATATTTGGCCAGATCATAACTTAAGTCCCAATATTCAATTTACTGACAATGTATAAATCATATTAGATCGCTAAGAGACTGTAAAGTATACATCCTACTGATAGTCCGGTACAGAGAGAAAAAAACTTATGAAAACTGATTAATTTGTACCAAAGTTGACATTGTTTAATGGCTGGTAGTGATGCTGTATATGCACAGTAACGAAGGTAGAATATACGCTGATATTTATACCTATATACTATGTTTTGTATTTTTTCAGTGTAAGGCTTACTATTCTGTGGTGTCTTGGATTTTTGTTTAGATATGGCTTTTTAGTACCAATGAGGTGAGAAAATAGATGTGTGTTTTAAAATTGAATACAATACATTCACTCAGAAAACATGTTTTAACTGAAGAATGAGTAAAATTATTGGAAGTCTGGAAAAGATGACTTGGTGTTTAATGTCATTTTGTGCAGTAAATTAGCTATATCAAGTGATCATATTTAAAGATTTTAACCATACCTTTGAAAGGTCTTTGTTCAGAGAGAATTTGATATTTATTTTAAGCGCGTTGAAGCAGATCTGCAGATACTTTTGTCTATTAGTATGCATTTAAATATTCAGAAATGCAGGAAATTTGGTTCTTTCTGAGTTTTTGATTTTGTATTATTTTGTTCATATAAGAGAACTAATTCTGTTCTGTTTCAGAGTAGTTGTTATATCCATTGGACTTCTATGGTTAATTATGTCTACAGCATTTATTGGGTATTTACCTAGAAGCAAGTAAGTATTATATAGTTTTCTAGAATCGTCACTTTCTCTATCAGTATCTGTCAACAAAATAGATGGGTTTTCAATTATTTGTTTGTGTTCAGTAGATTTTAAAAGATTTTTAAATCAGGAAAATACAAAAATGTAGAGAAAAGGGAGATAATTGTTGACTGTAATTATACCCCCGCTTTGAAGGAGAGGGGGGTATACTGTTTTACCCTTGTCCGTCTGTCTGTCCATCCGTCCGTCCGGAACATCTTTCGTCTAGGATTTCTCAGCTTGTGTATGTAGTAATGATTTGATATTTGGTCTGAAGCTTAAGTATGATGAGTTGTACCATGTCTCCCTTTTTCGAGTCTGTCACTCATCTACTTCCTGTTTGACGAAAACTTTGATTTTTCCCATTATAGCCATATATTGAAAATTTTCGTCGAGGATTTCTCAGCTAGTGTATGTAGTAATGATTTGATATTTGGTCTGAAGCTTAAGTATGATGATTTGTACTGTGTCTCCCCTTTAGAAATTGGTCACTCATCTAGTTCCTGTTTGATGAAAACTTTGATTTTTCCCATTATAGCCATATATTGAAAATTTTCGTCTAAGATTTCTCAGCTTGTGTATGTAGGAATGAATTGATATTTGGTCTGAAGCTTAAGTATGATGAGTTGTACCGTGTCTCCCCTTTTCAAGTCTGTCACTCATCTACTTCCTGTTTGACTTCATCAATTTTTTCCCATTATACTAATATATTGAAAATTTTTGGTCCATACTTGTTTGTGTCCACACTTGAACTGTGTCTACACCTGCATTGTATCCGCACACACTTAAATTTGCACTTTCCATATTGATTCAGTGTTCAATGAGCGGGGGTATAACTGGCTGCCATTCGGGGACAGCTCTTGTTATCAAGAGATCAAAATTTAACATCATAATGCCTGAAGAAAGAACAGTTCGGGATTTTAATTTGAGATTCTTTACTGCATTAACATCAGATTTGTACAGGTATAAGACTAGGAATGACTCTGGATTTTATTAACAGATGTCAGGGTCAAAGAGATTAGCATAAAAAAAACAGTTTTGAGATGAATCACTCTTTGTCCTCTTGCATGGTCCTTTTTGTCCATAGCAACATAAAAAAAAAGTCTAGGGAGCCGCACATATTGGGAGATAACATAAGTTTTTTACTTTATTTTATTTGACGCAGTTTTGAATTTTCCTCATGTATACTTCCTGTTTGACAGAACTTCAAATAAATGGTACCCATGCGATACATGTCTTTCCATTTTACATTTCACATTTCAAATTCAGAGAAAAAATAGCATTTGCATTATTCAGTTGTATCCAAGCCTATTTTTAAACATTGATATCTACGAGTTCGGACACCATATCCCATTGAGTATTGTCAAATGTTTGTGAACAAGATGAAATCTGCTGGACAGGAGTTAATTCAACTTAATTAATTTTTTACTATTACATATACCTTGTATAAACTGACATGGAAAGTGCAAATTTGGAAATGAAGGTTGAAAAATTACTTAATGTTGGAAAATTTTATTTACAGATTTAAGAGAAAATTAAATGAGTATGTAAGTTTGATGTCTCACAGAATATTAGCTAGAGGTTGTTCTGCTTATGTAGTATACCATAACAAGTAAGTATGGAATTCCTACAGGTTGTTCTGGCATTTTCCACAAGTTATGTCTCTCCAGCGCAGATTAAAACTAGAGAGAGGATGATATGTTTCAAATGATAATTTCGATTCGTAGTTTCTATTTGCAAATGTATTACCTTACTATGCTTGTTGATTTATTTGGCTGTAGTGAAACAATTCAGAGTGAGGAGTATTGGAATTTTTAATCATGTTCAAACAGCAATAAGTTCTATTACTATATGAAAAAAGTCAATGCATCAATACATGAGAGGGAATCGCTAATTAATGAACACTGTTGAGCTAACAGTAATTTATATTTAATCTATTGTAGGTGCTTCAGGTTGATTGTTTTTGTCAATTGAAAATTAGTTGAAGAATTGTCATGTAGAAAAAAATTATAATTCTACACTTCAATTTTAGAAATATTAAGTTTTTTAGGTGGTATTCATTCATTTCAATGGGTCAGGCATCCAATCACTTCTCCTTACTGGTATTTGAGGCAGTCTTTTCTTTCTTCAATTACATAAGAGTTGCTACCTGGAAAGTCCTGTATTGTTGACTCATAGTGCCTGTAGTGTATAAAAGAGATGATGTTGACTCAGTTGCATGTAGTAGAACAATTTTGATTGAGATAGTGTTGACTCAAAGTGTATGTAGTGAAGCAATTTAGTCAATGAAATGATATTGAATCAGTTGCCTGTAGTGGAACAATTGAGAGTGATATAGTGCTTAATGTTTGTAATACTGTATACGTTAAGCGGGTACATTTGTTGCACTTAATTTTGGCTTAATTAGTGTTTATCATAGTTTCACGAAAAATTCCATACCACAAAATATACTTGATATTAGACTTCCTGCAGCAAAAATGAAAAATCACAGATATTTGGGTTTGCGAAAATTAAATCTAACAAACAATTTTGAAAGATATTGTGAAATTTGCCATGGGCAAAAATTACCACTTAATTTTGTTTATTAAACATGGTTGATTTAGTTGTCTGTATTTAAGTGATACATCTTTGATTTATTCACATTCTTGTAATAGGCCAATTAAAAATTAATTGATGATTTTCATCCCTGTTTGCCCCAAGAAAATTTATCTGCTCCATATTAATTAATTTTTCAAACAAATCCAGCATGTCTGAATTCTGGTATTTTGATTTGGGTTCGCATCCGATATACGTTTCTGTTTACTTACATACAGCCATTTCCAGTAGTTGTCAAAGATGGTTTTCACTGTCATGAGAGTTGTTGTTGGTATAACTGAAAAGAAAAGCAAGTTCGCTTTATATTCCCGGATTCAAAGACAATATTTGACAACTACAATAGCCTCGTATCTGGTGTTACAACTAAGAAGGCTTTAGTGACCGAGTTGCAAGCAGTTAGAATAATGTCATGTTAATCATAAGGAACAATGCTATTGCATTTTCAACACAGATTTTTAAGCCAGAAAAATAAATTATAAAAAATAAATTCCAACAACCACCCTCATTTTTTCATTGGCATAGATGGAAATCTATCTATTAGGTTTACTTGGCCTTAGTGTAATTATTCAGATCATGAGACACTGTTGATTGGAGTAATACAGTGAGACACTATTTAATATAACTACCTTTAAATTTAGTATTCAATTAGTAAGTCAGTGTTAATTCATATGATTGTAGTTTAGAAAATTTTTTGAAATGGAAAAAAGAAAAATAAGTTTTAATATTGACAAGGTTTTTAACAAGTTGTAATAATTTTTTTTTTCAGAGAAAACAGAGCACCACATGGTATAGTTGTAGCCAATCATACATCTCCTATCGATGTTATTATATTATCATGTGATAATTGTTATGCTATGGTATGTAAATTTTATGCTCACATGACCCAAAGGGTCAGTGTGAGCTATTGCCATCACTTGTCATCCATCGGTCATCCTCGTCCGTCCGTCTTTCCTTGACCATTATCTTATCACCTTCATCTTCTCCTGTGAAACATCTGGAGCAAATTCTACCAAGCATCACAGGAGTCTTTTACAAAAATTACCAGTTTCGTTCCAATCCCACGAAAAACATGGGCACCAGCACGGACCCTATGGTAAAAATCACATTTTCATCTTCTCCTCTGAAACCTCTGTAGCAAATACATCTAAAGTTTACAGATAATGTTTAGAAGGTTCCTTACAAAGAAAACTGTAAATTCTAATATTATAACAAGAAGTCATAAATAAAAAGTAAATGCTCAGATTCAGAATACTTGATGTGATACTGAAAAGGGGAATATTTTCGCTTGGTTTAAATTTCACGATTTTGATTCTTAAACCTATTGGCAAGGTTTTATTTTCGTGATTGTCACTTATCTTTCATTACATTTGTAATAAAAACAAATTTACTTGAGGGGAAATTTTTGCGAATTTGTGCCAATCTCGAAATTAGCGAAAATAAATCCCTCACGAAAATTTCCTCTTTTACAGTATGTTCAGTGAAAGCTCTACAGAGCTAGTGTTACATATATACATGTATGTTTTTAAAAGCTATGACTTAAAATATTTTTTATGTTTTTATGCTTTCCTTGATATATTTTTTTATTTTTCCCCCTTTATTCTACATGTTCTGCTTCATATATAATGGGATGGTTATAGACATATACAATACAGTAGTCCCCCTCTTGTTATTGTGAATGCTGTTTCTGCATATGCAAATTTCGACAACTTATGTCTCTTCAGTGCAGATCAAATCAAAACATTTGGAAATCCATAAACAGGAACAAAATGTTCCTTTATACTAGATTGCAATACATACTGATAATAGCAGAATGGTTTACAATTTACAAGTATAAAACTTACTTGATTAGTCTTTTTGGGGTCATTCTATTGTTTTGGGGTTGATTGTCTGTCTGCAAACTTTTATTTTAATTTAGACTGTTATACCTGATCAACACCGCAAATTTTATTGACAGGTAGGACAAGCACAAGGAGGATTTTTAGGAGTTTTACAGCGAGCATTATCCAGAGCTACCTCACATATCTGGTTTGAAAGATCAGAAGTAAAAGATAGGCATTTAGTAGCACAGAGGTATTAGAATATTAATAGTTTAAAGTTGTCACAGATAGACATACATGTGATTCTTGATGATGTCTCGATTACTAGACCATGGACCAATTCAGAAATTCACAACTTCCATCAAGGTGAATGCTGCTACGCAAGCTCTGTGTACTTTTAAAAGACATCTTTTTCATCAAAAAGATGCATGACAATGGCAATCCTACTATTCTGCTGTATTTCTGAATAGGTCCATCAGTGTTGTGAATAATTTAAAGTGCTTACACCATACCAAAACTAAAATGAGAAACCATCATCTTCAAAAACATTGCAAGTTTTAGTTAATTATGCTTAATACTATAATAGAAGTAGTGTCATAGATATACAGCATCTTTTTAAAGAACATTTTGTATCATGACTTAAAAAATGGAATGTATGGAGTAAATGCAATTATAAAGTTTGCATTATGTATTGTATTTCCAGGTGAAGTGAGTATAGAACATTAATACTGTTGAAAAATCCTATTTTTTTTAGCTCACCTGACCCAGCTATTGCCATCACTTGGCGTCCGTCGTCCATCTGTCTGTTAACTTTTCACATTTTCATCAACTCCTCTGAAACCACTGAAGCAAATTCAACCTAACTTTACAGGAATTATGTATGGAAGGTCCTTAACAAAGATTGCTCATTTCGTTCCGATCCAACAAAAAAAATGGCCGCCAGCACGGAACTTACATTTAACATTTGACCCTATGGGAAAACATCATTTTCATCAACTCCTCTTAAGCCACTGAAGCAAATTCAACTTAACTAAACAGGAATGACATATGGAAAGTCATTTACAAAGATTGCTCATTTTGTTTTGATCCGATAAAAAACATGGCCGCCAGCGCGGAACTTACATTTAACATTGGTCTATGGGAAAACATCATTTTTGTCAACACCTCTGAAACCACTGAAGCAAATTTAGCCAACTTTACAGGAATGACATATGGAAGGTATTTTGCATAGATTGCTCATTAGTCCCCTACCGGCTTCGCCGAAGGGGACTTTAGGTTTGCACTTCGTCAGTCCGTCACACTCAGTTTTCCGGACTTTTTTCCTATACTATAAAAGATATTTACCTAATATTTGGTATGTAAGTCTACCACCATGAGTTACAGACCTAGTTCATGTTTTGTTCCGGTTCATTGATTTTGGACAGAGTTATGGCCCTTTGACTTAGAAAATTTTGTTAAAATATAGGTTTTCCGGACTTTTTTTCTGAACCGTTCCTGATATGAAGCTAATATTCGCTATGTGAGTCTACCACTATGAGTTACAGATCAAGTTCGGGTTTGGTTCCGGTTCATTGATTTTGGACGGAATCATTGGCCTTGGACTTAGACAATTTTGGTAAATAGTTTTTGAGACTTTTTTTCTAAACCGTTTCAGATATTAAGCTGATATTTGCATTGTTACTCAACCACTATGGGTTACAGATCAAGTTTGAGTATGGGTTGGGTCCATTGATTTTTAACGGAGTTATGGGCCTTGGGCTCCGAAAACTTTTCTTCTTTAACTATTTTTGCTGGTATAACAAAGAATTATTCCACCTGTAGGGGACTTCTGTATTGCCTTGCAATACCATCCACACTTGTTTCATTCTGATCTGACATAAGCGCGGAACTTATATTTAACATTGGACCCTTTGGGAAAAACGTCATTTTTATCAACTCCTCTTAACTCACTGAAGCAAATTCAACTAAACTATACAGCCATGATCTACGGAAGGTCCTTTACAAAGATTGCTAATTTCTTTCCGATCTATAGAAAACATGGCCGCCAGTGCGGAACTTATATTTAACATTGGACCCTTTGGGAAAAACGTCATTTTTATCAACTCCTCTTAAACCACTGAAGCAAATTCAACTAAACTATACAACAATGATGTACCAAAGGTCCTTTACAAAAGTTGCACATTTTGTTCCAATTCGACAAACAACATAGCCACCAGTACGGAACTTATATTTAACATTGGACCCTATGGGAAAAACGTTATTTTCATCAACTCCTCTAAAACCACTGAAGAAAATTCAGCCAAACTTTACAGGAATGACATATGGAAAGTCCTTTACAAAGATTGCTCATTTCATTTCAATCAGACAAAAAACATGGCCACTTTGCAGAACATCAAAAACCCTGCTGTGCAGCATTTTGTCAGGTGAGGGATACAGGCTTAGTCTCTGAGCCTTAAGTTTTCAATGGATGTGTTAGATTTCTACATCTGGGATCTTACCTATAAACAACTTTGTGAGGAAAAAATATTAAGACAAATGGATATCATATTTAAATCAAAGTAATGCAAGTTTTTTCACAAATTCCTGACCATGTCAATTTCAGTACCGGTATTTGTAAGTTTATGTCTGCAATATACATCAAAGTTTCAATTGAAGGGGTCCATGATTTGATAGAAAACATTTAAAATATTTATGAATATGTTGTTAGATTCAGAATAGTTGAAATAAAATCTTGCCTTATAAGCCTGTGATATTATTGCATTTTACATTTATCAAGAGTTTAACATAGAAGTTTTTTATTAGACTTCATTTTTGAATTTTTAACCATTTGAAGAATACCAATAAGACAATTACTTGCATTGAAAGATAGATTTTATCTACATATCATTTCCAAGGTAGAAGGGGTCAAAGGGGCCAAAATTGCAAATTCTAAAATTATGTAAAATCTTTATTTTTCATCAGATTTAGCTGGGATTTTTTTCTTTGGATTCCCTTCGTTGTAATCTTTTAGTATTATGCAACCAATTTCATGTAGCTCTTACGGTTTCCGAGCTATAAGGGGTCAAAGGGGCCAAACACAGCCAAAATTGCATATGTTCAAATTTCAGTAGTAGACATGCTGCGGTCGTATCATGCTGCATTCTGCGTAGCCTTTTATTATACCCTGCCACACGTAAAGGCAAGGTATTATGTAATACCAACAGTCGTGTGTCCGTCTGACAGTCTGTTCGTCTGTCCATCCATTCATCCCCGAAGGTTTCCGACTGATAACTTGTGAACTAAATAACAAACGGTCCTCAAACTTGGTTTGTAAGTTGTTTACCACAAAACTCAGGTCAAGTTCAATTTTGGGTTCAGAGGTCCAAGGGGTTCATGAGTTATGCCCCTTGAAACTTTGAAATTTTGCGAATTTTAGGGTTTCCAACTGATAACTTGTGAATGAAATAGCATACTGTCTTCAAACTTTGTATGTTACTTGTTTACTACATACATGTGATAAGATCAGGATGCCAATGCAGGAGATCTCCCTCCAAAAACCAGGAGATTGAAGGGTCAATGAGGGAGATTTTTTTTGGGTCAGTTTTAGCGGACTATTTTTACTCTTCGGTGGTTCTTAATGTGTTATATGAGTACATTAAATGAAACCGATCATATTTTTACAATTTATTAGGCTATTTAGTCTACTGCTTTTCATATGCATTCCTGCTCTCGATGGAAAGAAGACATAGCTTCAACCCTTCCTGCTTTCCCTTTGGTATTGCATTAGATAATTAATGTTTATCTTTCATTGCATCAGACTATTTAGATGGAAGGAAATTTACCCATTTACATCTGTAAGATTATTACTTAATATAAGTGTTTCTAATATTATTTCATTGAGTATACTAATATTTTTAAATTAGCAAATATTGAAACAAAATATATTAAAATCCAATAAAAATTCTTAAAACTGATGCAACTTTTCATTTCTGAAGAATTGATAGATGATTTTAATTAAAGGAAACACATGAAAGTTTTTTTAGTCTATGTTATACACACTATAAGGGGAAATAACCCTGGACATCAATTGCGTATATTGAACGACTTTTACGTCTTGAAATTGTGAATTTCATGGCTTATAATATTAAACAAACAGTTCATTGTCTAATATATGTGTGTCAAAGTGGCAGTGGTTTACTAATATTAAACTTACGTTCAATATATCAGTCGCACAGGCACTTGGGTTCGTGCATAAATACAACGTCCATCGTCTCTGAAGTACAGGAATAAAGTGCGCTCGGGTATTGGGGAACAGTTCTCACTTCCGTTAACAGGTAACCGTCAGGGTTGAAAATACTGCCCTCCGACATTCCTCCCCATTGTGATTTTTTGGTAGTTGATGTAGGGTCTCGAAAGGCGTAGTACCAGTTTGTTGTCAGTCCAGGCTGACGATGACGGGTGTAGATTGAGTTCCTATCATGTTTATGATGTCTGTCAATTCCAATGTTGATATGTCCGAATTCAGAAGAATCCAATGGAAAGATTTCAGTTATGGAAAAGTATGATGTTGAAATACCAATCTTGTTGTATTCTCTGGTTCTCAGATGATTAAGATGAGCATGTTTTATTCAAATGACCATTACATTGTAGTAGTGGTAGCTAGGTTATCGTGAAGCTCTACATTTCTGGTAGTAAGTAAATGAAGATAGGGATGAAGATGGTCTTGGAGAATCCAATAGGATACTGCGTTTATTCACCAGTTAACAGGATACAATGTATAGCTGTCACATAACTGTTATACATGTGTTTATGGCAAATAAATAGGAACAGAAGCAACAGTTATCACTTAAAATGTAAATGAAGACTTGTGTACGATAAAATCTAAAAATATGATCCAATATCTATAATGTGATCTAAAATCTAAAACATGATCTAAAATCTAAAATATGGTTGGAGTGTTCCTCTGGTCCATAGTCAGAAGATCCCTTTCACCTTCTCGTCTGAAACTTGGACGACCTCAAGGAACGGTATTCCAAGACTCTGGGAATATTTTCTTCTCAGCAGACGATGAAATATCTGGACAAGAATATGAGGACATCTCCATATATATGCATTTAAAAGTTAAAAGCTTAAAAATCAATATTACAGTTATATACATTCTATACATTCATCAGGTCCATGGTCTCTTCTACTTTATATCCTTTTAGGTCTAATCTTTATCGTGAATTTGGATAGATCAATTATTGCACGAAGATGGCACAGCAGATCTAGACCTATGATGATAGGATATTCAATATGTGCTGCTATAAGTCTCCACTTGGTTTCAGTCTTGCCAATCATTATAGTGGCATCTCCTGCAAATCTGGCTGTGATCTTACTTCCATCAGCCCTTTCAAGTAAAGTGAGTCTCCTGTTGTCTCTGGAATCTCAAGTTTCCTTGCGAGGATTTCATTAATTACAGTAATCTGTGCTCCTGTGTCAAGAACTGCATCAATTGACACACCATTTATTTTTACTGGTAGAATTATGTTCATGTCTGTGCACTGAATACTTAATGAAACCACTTTGGTCTTCTTGTCTTCTTCCGAGACAGGGTCGGGAATAGCGACACTGGTCTCAAAAGAGACTAGCGAATCTTCCTTTATCTTCTTTGATTCTTCTGAGACAGGGTCGGGGATACCGACACCTGTTTCAGAAGAGACTGACTTCTTTGT